>WOGR01001564.1:0-10506 GCA_015342045.1 Leptinotarsa lineolata | reverse complement strand
CGGGAGTTGGCCATTTTTTCTTTGATTATGAGTTTCCATACGTTGCGTATCTCTACGCTAGCTTGGCTGAATACGTTGTTGGACAGCATATATCCTTCTAAACCAGTGTTCCTCCTTGTGTATGATCTCAGCTTGGGACCACTCGATGTTATGTCGATGTGTCCAAACATGCTCTGCTATTCCTGATTTGCTGGTTTCCCCTTGCTGTGTGTGTGTTTTTTGTGCTTGGCAATACGGACTTTCAATGGCCTCTGGATTTCACCGATATAGGATTTTTCCCACTCACAGTGTATTCGGTAAATGGAATTCTTGGAATCGCAGTCATCGTTTGAGGGCCTGGTTTTCCTAAGGCTGCAACGGATAGTATTTCCGGATATGATGCAGGTCCTTATGTTGTACTTGGACCCTTCCTGGACACCATTTCTCAAAATTTGCACGGAAATTCCTGGCATGTACCCTATCGTTTTCGCAAAATTCTAGATTTTTTTGTTTTCCGTGATATTTTCGTTGATGATAATTTTGCTTTGATTTCACCATCATTTCCGTGGAAGGCAACAAAAGATCGAATTTTATTTTCAAATTTTGCGGTGAAAGTAATTCAGATGGTTTTTCAGCAGTAGTTGAATGTGAAGTGTTTCTATATTAAAATAAAAATCTATAAAATATAAGATGGATAATCAATTTTACTCTTTATAATGACATATTTCAATAATTCAACTGCATTTTCGGCATGCCATTGTACGCGGATAATACTGTGCTCCCGTGAGATCTTCAGTGCTGCTGTGTTTCAAAAAATTCTTAATTTCCCCACTGTAAATGTTTTTGCATTATCCGTACATATCTCTTGAGGTGAACCAAATCTTGAAGATAACTCCATAAAAAATTTTATTGTGGCTGACGCTGTAATATTGGATATGTCGAATCATTCGATCCATTTGGATGAGTCGTCTTCAATTATCAAAAACCATTTATTGTAGCAGGGTCCCAAGAAAGCAGCATGCAATCGAGTCCATGGAAATCTACGACATTTCCAGACTGACAGAGATGACCTTGTTGAGTTCGAAAAAATTGCACAGCAAACTCTGCAAGAATTAATAACTTGGGAAGCTGAATACACTTATTTGAATGAATAAAACGGAGAGGATTTTTTGTATTTCAAGACTTTCTTGTTTTTAACAATAAGTTCTACAATCAACCTGAAGGCATAGCAATGGGCAATCATTTGTCTCCTTTCCTGGCTGACATTTTTATGGAAAATTTAGAAAATTCATTTATCATAGACAAAATCAATTAGATTATCAGATGGAACCATTATGTTGATGATTGCTTAGTTTTCGTAGAAGGCAACTCACAGGATGCCTTTGCTATTTTTGAATCTTTAAATAATAGACATCACAATATTGAGTTCTCCTCAGAAATTGAAAATGATAATGAATTTTACGTTTTAGATCTATTTCTTACTAAAATCAACAATAAATTAGACTTTTCCATCTACAGAAAACCCACTCAGACAGATCATGTCATTTCTTTCAATTCATTTCACCCCTCACAATACAAAATGGCTTACTTCAATTGTTATGTCCACAGACTATCAAACACTCCTTTATCTCCAACAAATTTCAATTTAGAACCTAATATTTTGAAACAGATTGCTTTCAACAATGAATATCAACCCTCCATCATTCATAAATTTTTCAGTAAATTTAAACTTAGGTCTGATGGAAGACTAGCTTTCAGCTCTAACACTTTGACCAGTTTACCTTCATTAAAATATTTTACATCACCCTTTTTTGACCAACATATGTGTACCTCTATTTCCAAATTCTTGAATAATACTATTCCTGGCACCATCATCTTTTTTAAATCTACGAATGAATTAAGTGACTTTCTAGTCAACCCAGAAGACGAAATTAATAAATTACAAAAAAGTGGGGTCTATAAGCTGGACTGCTCTAATTGTTCGGCATCTTACATTGGCAGAACTTGCAGACCTCTCATCACTCTTATCAATGAACATCTCAAAAGACTGTATTAATCAGCATTTGGTAATCACATTAAATTTCACAAACATAACTTCAGCTCAACGAAAATTGCAAAATTTTACATAATATTGTTAAAAAAAAATCCTCAGACTTGACTCGTTTGAAGAACTTGAGATATCCAAAGAACTCTCAAATAATGAACTTTGTTTAAATACACAAGTGAACGTAGACAGAGATTTCCTTTCCCTTCATAAAAGGATTATGATTAATCACTGATAAAATAAATTCACTACTCTATCTCAACAATTTGTCCTTAATATCAATAACTTTTTGAAAAAATTTCAAGAAATTCCTAGTGTATCATCTTTCCAAGTTGGTACCATTTTCAATTTCAATTTGACACTTGACACATTCCGTTCAAGATGTCCTTCTTTTCTTATTTGATTTTGACTGAGCCACATGGTCTCTATTTCCAACTAATATTTCGTTGGATTTTAATTTTTTACATCAATCAAATTTCATAAATGTACTATGTTTTCCGCTTCCCAATACTTCCTGCTACCTGACGAGTGAGTACTCATTTGTTATAAAATTAACTTTTCTCAAAATTTTTCAACCTAAAATTTCAAATTCCAATTTTTTCAATCAAAGCAAGTCGAAAACGCTTTGCCATAGAAATAATGAAATTATACACTTTACATACGAAAAATCCTCTCCATTTTATTCTGCAAGACTTTACTATACTTTCGATTTGACTATTGATCGAAGGCCACCATACCTAGGCTCGTGCAAACTGTTACATTTTTACCAAGATAATATGGGCGATTTGCAATTCATTCAAGATAGAATTCCAAAATTTTTTAGGTATTATCATTCCATAACCCCACATGAGGCAATCGTGAATCAATTGTGATCTCATTTTATCGTATATAAAATAGTCTGAAACCATCAGATGGACATTGCTTAGGCCATTCATATAGCACTTAAAAAAATACATTACTGAGAATGGGATCTATTGCGACTTCTTCTCTGATCAGTTCAACATATATCGGTAAATTAGATCCTTTTGCATTTCCAAAGCCAACCTTGTATTCATCAGACCATAGCCATTCAGTATCTTTTTTGAGTATTCTATATACAAGCTCCAAGACTTGCAGGATTTCTGGCAAGAATTTTCAATAGAAATTCATCGCACCCAAAAATGATTTCGGTTCAGTTACAGTGGATGGTACAGCTGCCTCTGTTATTGCCCAAACACAGTCTTCGGAGGTGTGTAACCCATCGTAAACAATAACGTGTCCTGAATAGATTGCGGATTTAAAAAAAAAATCTTTTTTACTATATAACCGGCATTTTGTGGAATTTTAAATATAGATGACAAACTCTCTAAATGCTCTTGGTTATTTTTTCCGGTGATTGAAACGTTATCAAGAAATCATACTATGCTAGGCTCAGTAAACATCTGTTTCATTATATTTTGGAGAATAGCCGGGGTATATGTAATTCCATATGGTAAGCGAGTTTAGGAAAAAAATCCTTGGTGATTTGTAATGGTAACTAACTTTGAAACAATCTGTTGATACGCTTCTGATAGGTCAATTTTCCAAAATTCTTGCCCTCCTTGTAATTGCCTGGAAAGATATTCAATTCTACGTACAGAAAAATGTTGATTTTGCAGTTATGGATTGAGAGTGACCTCAAAATCTCCACATATTCAATATTAGAACATCAGATGTTGCCCATTTCGAAAACTTCACCGGAATCAAAACTTCTTTTTGTATCAACTCATCTAGTTCCGCTTCAATTTTTGGTTTTATTGCGGAAGGATACGGTCTAACTTTTGGAAAATTTTGGACCAGCGGTAAGTTTCATTTCATCTATAGATACTTCAAATTTATTGAAAGCTTCCAAATTGTTATCGAAAATTGGTTATCGATTGAGAGTTAACAATTATGATACTAGTACCTATTGAAGAATCGGTTATTGCTAAATTGCCCTCTGAAGTTCCGGTTATTTGTCGGTCCCCTTTTGAATGAGCGAAAAAATTCAAATGTTTCAACCAGTACACCTTCAGGCCATAAAGAGTCTCTATACAGATCATCTTCTGATTTTGGCGGAGCTCCTAGTCTAAATAACGGATTACCATACTTTTTCAATTACATTTTTTCTGTAAATTTTTATTCTAAATACCTTTTCACATTTTCAGCCCCCACGCCTGTTTTGCGTTTATCTACATGTATCCATATTTTTCTTTCCTCTTCTTCAAAAAGTGTTTCATCATTTTTGTCGACTAGTGTCGATGTGCCAACAATGGACTGTTTATAATTCCGAATTTTTGCAGTTGTTTGGTGCTTGTTTGATGGTAAATTCCTTTCAGTTTTTTGTTCAACTTTTTTGACATGTCCAACATCAGTTTTATTTTTCTACGATTGTATCAGTTGATAAAGTACTATCAATGGAATTATTCAGAAATTCATTTTCTATTATTTCAAGATTATTGAAGGTATTTGAATACCTATGTAACTTATCCACTAGTTTCACCAAATCAATATTGGATTCACGTAGAGTTTTCACTTCCGTTTCAAGACTATTTCATTTTTCTATCAATTCACTGTTTTTTCATCCACTATTTGTTTGATCAATGTAGAAAATTTGTCACTCAATATAAAGTCAATCACCACATGATCTTCTACTTGGGCACTATTAGTTTTCATCTTTGATCCTTCACTTATTTTTTTTATTTTGAAATTAGAAAGCACTACATGTACACGTCTCAACAGCTCAAGTACTCAACGGAGTCCTTCGTTGTAAAGACAAGGAGCCACATTGTCTGCTGCATAATTGCTCATATCTAATACTTCTAAAGAAAAGTCAATGGCAACATTCAATTTGCATCTGAATCTTTCTGTTGGGAAAATCTCTTTGAATGGATTACTTCAATACGGGGAAACTGATGGATTGATATGAAGTTTATTTTTTTCCTTGTACCTCGAACACATTGGTTTTTTATCTCCATCCAAGGTTTCTTTTCTGGTGAAGGAATCCAAGCATTGTGAGAAACTCAATTGGCCAGTTTTTTGTGGTATGGGGAGGGACAAATCCCAGGAAGCACCAAAGGTTACTGTTGAGTGTCCACAGTGTGTGCACTTCATCGTGGATTTTAATTGACCAACGAAATTGTCTACAATCTTAACAATCTTAGAGATGTTCATATTCAAATATCTCAGTACGGACTCTTATTCTTTTCCGCTCTCGCTCAATTTTTCTTCGATCGCCGTTAAGATCGGTTCAGGTTTCTCAGTAATTCTATCAAGGTCCTCATATAACCCTCTTCAAAGATTTCGAAGAAATTTCTGGGCATCTTGATGGGCAGAACCTATGAATCGTGGGGCAAATATTTGAATATGACTTTTGAAGTGAGCAGTGTTTATAACTTCATCAGATGAATCTTTCGACCACAATATCTACTGCGAACGCTTCGATTGAAGCACCTTCCACACTAGAAATACTAGTATTGATATCTCTCATGTATGTTTCTTTTTTCAAATATTACAGCAACCATCTCATGTTTGATAAACATTGGATTACACTGTTTATGAAACAGGTGTTTCCAATATTTTTCAACCGAATAAACCCAAAAGTTCTGACTGAAGAATGTATCACTGATACGGATACGATGATTCAACCCTTCATTGGTGGGATAAGGAATTCGAAGCTAAACTGCTCAGAACTGAATTGGATATGGCAGACGTTTTGAATTTGGTGGGAGAAAATATTTACAAACTTTGTTCACATTTCTCTATATCTTCTGGTGGGAACTTATAGAGAGTACCACAAGATTTATAGGAGATTTCACGAGAAATCAATCTTTCATTATGACCAGGGTATGAATATGATTTGGAAACAACGGGATCTATAAAATTTCATTCAGTGAATATGACGATGGGATGGTGCCAAAAACAAAAGCTGATTCACCAAGCTGTATAGCTAAACTGATTTTTTGGATCAGAAAGGTGATACATATTTTTCCTTCAGTTTCTTTTGTCATCCTTTTGCCAATTTCATTAAGAAAATTCAGAGATAAAGGATCAAATACACCGTTAGTTGCTACAGCCACAGGATGAAATATAAAGTTATTTCTAACATTTCTATAGTTATGTTGTTTTGTTTCTTCACTGGTTACGGCAGCAGCATCTGCATTTTTGAACGTTTCAACTGAATGAGATGGAACCAATGTATCCGCACATGTGAAATCCCAAACAGCTCTGTTACATTTCCAGGGATCGAGGGTCATTCCATCAGAACGTTTGCCATCATCACGGCTAGTACCTAGTGGTTCTAGGATAAAAGGTATCTCAGCTGATATCAAGGCACTCTTTAATATGTTCTTGACTTGGTGATGTCTGATGTCTTGGAAACGTCCAGAACTCTTTCTGCAGCTCAAACCATGAGTACCTTTTTTATTTACATCACTACCACGAATACATTTAAAGAAGTACAAAAATCTCAATCTGAATCCAATAGCTATCCTGAAAGTATAATTATCTGATAGTGTTCCAAAAGTAGCAACAGGTGAAGTATCCAACCAAGCACCAGATTCTTTGATATCTACGGCTTCGAAGCAAGCTTTTTCAGATGAAGATAACAAGGATGAAGGGATGGAGTTAAAAGCAATATCTTGTGAAGGTTCCTCCCATACTTTCTGAAGTGATTTAAGATCCGTAGGCACTTGACTTTCGGTTCGAGAACACCCGATAGATTTGCCTTCGACGGCTAAATTATATTCTATATTGATGAAGAAGACTAAAAGTATCATTTCTATCAATGGCGGAACATTTTTGATGGAAGAAATAAATTCTGGTTCAGCCAGCAATGATGCTGAGCGCAGCCCCAACCCTCTGCGATTCACAGGCAATGTTGATTGAGACCAAGAAATATCAGTGAAACAGCTTTTGTTTACATTTTAAATTGTGTTACTTACACTCCATTCATACACATAAATGTTTATGAATGGAGTCAGGAAATGTATTTTGTTCTACAAACTTCCACATAGAGTTTCCATAGTTAGAGGGGAGCCAAGTAGTTTCCATTTCGATTTTTCTACGAGTTTCATACCAGGAACAACTTTTATGATATCAGCAAGAAATTTTGATTGAACACTCAAATGAAAAATTGATTCATATTCATCTAAGTTAAGTTCGCGACCAATTTGTTTTGAACTGTTGATAGTTATCTCCAAATCTCTCCATACTATGTCAATATTATCTCAAATGCATTCGTCATCCAGATACTAACAGAATTCTGAATTCATTTTTCTGGTTAGCTCTTGAATGGCGAGGCAGAAAAATGCAGGTCCTAAAAAATCGCTCTGTTGGACACCCATCTGAGATTCAATCAAATGTTCACCAGAGTTCAATAAACTTGGAAAGCCATAGCACTGATATATGAAAGGGTATAGGTCTGGTAAACACTCTTGTGACCGTCGTAACATCAAATCTCTGTTAATCATGTTGAATGCATTTTTGAAATCCAGCTTGAGGAAAAATTTCGATATCGAATTTGGATGTTGATGGATATATCGGCGTGCTGCATGGGCGATCGCTTCGCATCCCCCTAGAGTATCGGAACCAGATTGAATGGGACGTAAAATAGACCCATGGTCTTCTTTGATCCGAGAATGACCTAGTTTGGTCATTCTCGGATCAAAGTATCTCGCCGTGATTCTCGGCGAAAAAAAGTACCTATGGCAATGGGACGTATTCCTCCTTCTTTCCTTTCGAAAGCACAGAAAGACACATCCTGAAGTATTGGATAACTCTACCAAATAAAAGGAAATTGCGAAGATTTATCAGAGAAGTGAGCAGTTTATCTCTAGAATTACCAGCACTGTAACTAAAAGGTCTTGTATGTGACTTGGGCGCAATCCTTCTAGTCCTCCAGCTGATCCAGTCCGAAACGCTTTCACTGTTGCAAATCTGAGTTGTTCGAGAATTTGAAACGTTGAATTGCTTGTTTGATCAAGTGGAGGTTAAGATATTTTAGATCTCGAGTTGGCTTGAGGATGCTCATGAATGAGCTTCGATGAAATATCATTGTCATTATCAGTGAGAGTATCATTAGAACTGAGAATCTCAATAGCAGATGAAATATCGCCCTCTACAACCTAATTCAAAATAATCTCCAAATTATTTCTTTTGAATCTTTTGCCAATCGCTGGCGAAAAAGCAGATGATTCGTTATTTATCGTTTTGATGTTCCTCTTTATCAATGTTGCTAGAAATATTTTTCTATTCTCTTCCGAATATTGTATGGGGAGGACCCTGATTGCGAAAGTGAGTACATTTTCCCAACTTAAAAAGGAGTTCTGCATTCATCGATGACTTCAGATAAGACGGATGCTATGCAAATTCTAGCTGATCTGAAGATTCCCCTCACAATATTGGTAAAGTTCTTCAAAGTAGCTATTGTTTCGCATAATGATGAAGTACACTATTCTGTTCCATTCAGGTCATTGCTGGAATTTTAAATTAATGATTTCTCCGACATCAAAATGCTAGGTTCTGAATTTGAGATTAATGTTTTGTGAATGTTTCCGTTACGAATTTTGAGGCCGGTTTTGAATCGCAATGATTTATGGCAAGTTGTATAAACATTGTCCGTGTTGTATGATTGTTTCAGTTCATCATCACAAGCGGAATCCATTCAAATTGGTGAGAACAGGTTTATTTAGAATTGAGAATTTGGACTCAACCTGAATGACAAACGTTACAGTTGAGGCAACTTTCAAAAAACACATTCAACTTCAAAAACCCCAATGGTTTGGAACTTGACGCTATATAATCTCTCAGTGATATATCACTGTCATGAAGACTCTCATTCCTAAAATGTTTTTCAAACAATTTTTTCAAGATAACTGGATGAGCAAAACCTGAATCTATTTCAAAATCAATGGGAATATTTTTCACCAACAATTTGACGAAAGCAGACTTGACATTTTCCAGAGTATCATTATGATCGAATTTAAAATTCAAAAGGTCATCGTTATCCCCAGTATTTTAATCAACTAACTACTCTTGTTTTTTCCGTATACGAAATACGGAGTCATTTTTGAGTTCATCAGAGGTAATATCATCTACTGAAAAATTTGCTCAAATAGTCGACACTGTGGTGCCAAATGGCCTTTTACAATACACCTGTGACATATGCAATCTCTATATGAACACATTCAAGCAGAATGTTTCAACCTGTCATAAACTGTGCACTCACTTGGGTTTGTTTTGTGGCTTACCCCATGACGATTGTTTCTGTAATCCCTGGATGGGTGTGCGGAAGCTCCGCCAATGAAATTTGCTTGATTCCTGAATTAGGATTGAGACTGTCCACTCACCGGTTTTTGAGAATGATAACTATAGTGACCAAAATCCACTTCGGATTATTATTTTATTTCCATCACCTCCGATTCCACACCAAAACTACCCCTGATTGCTTTTTCTTTCAGCGCGGACTCTTTGAATAATCCCATTGTTACTAGAGATTGTAATGTAACTGTTGCTAACGACGCATCTTCTTCGAACAATCTTTCCATAATTTTTTTGTTGTTGATGCCAATCACAAACACGTCACGCATAAAGACTTCTAATTGGGAACCAAAACTACAAGTTGAAGCAAAGTTTTTACTCTAGCTTCCCATTCGGAAACACTTACGTTTGAACTCCGCTGTGCTGAATAAAATTTTAGACGTTCTACGAAATAGAACATGACCGTGGAAAAATAATTTTTGAGTAATTTGAGTAGCTCACTCAAAATTTTTTACGGTTGGTCAGGAACACACAAATTTGTTCAATAAAATGTAGCACGATTCTGATAAAGTATTTGAAAGAAAAGCTTTTACACGCCCTTCATCGTCTACTTTATTTGCTGTTTGAAACTGTGCCAACCTTTCACTGAACACTGAGAAATCTGATGATTTTGGAGCGAAAATGTTCAATGTTTCCAGCAACCCTGAACTAGATGCCATTTTATTGAAAACAGAATCAGTCATTTCGATAACTTGATCGGAAAAAATATTTGAACCCTACGGCTCGAAGGTTTCGAAGAAGTATCCTCGTTGCGACTTGTTGTGTCTTGAAGTTTTTAGTTAATGACCAAGATGTGAAAATTATAACTTGAATTATAATTTGAACGGTTCAATCGTGAACTTCATTTATCAACTGACTACAGTATTCTGCTTATCGCAGATCGACTGAAAGATACAAAAAGGTAACTGTTCTAATATTCAAAGATTGATAAACAAACCACTATATACACTGTGTCCGTAAAGTATGGAACAAATTCATTTTTAGCTAAACAGGTCATATTAAGAAATAATCCTGAAACACGTCGATTTTTGATGTTAATTTACCGTATTTCAAAACAATAATCTAATATACAGGGTGAATAACGTTCGAGTAATGACGTCACGGTCATTTTTTTTAAAATAAAACACCCCCATTTTGTCTCAATTTTTGGATTACTTTAGCTGAGC
>WOGR01001563.1:0-19555 GCA_015342045.1 Leptinotarsa lineolata | reverse complement strand
AAGGAACTGCTTCTTGCAAGATGCCAACTTCGGGCCATTTAGATTATCGAGATGAATTAGAGAGCATAGAAATAACGCCTACGGTGCCTTTTAAGTGGAAAAAGGGCACACAATGCAGAAGAAAAGAACACATGACAAAGAAATGTTGGCATGTGAATTCTGCTAAAATACAACCACTACCATGGCAAGTAATGCATAATAATCATATTGTGAATGATTGCTTGAACAATGTTTATTTCATAAGATATTTGGAAAACCAGAAGTGAATGAATGTAACAAACATTTTCTTTATTGAAAAACTGATCATGAATTTGGAAACACCGCAAATTGTAGTTCAAGGTTTCGGTAATAGTATAATATTTCTCAAGACAATGCGCACAGTAAACATTGATTATCAAAAATTTTTCAATCGAAGCTGTCAGTAATTTTGTTGATCTCGAAACAAGTTACAAAGATGTGATGAGCTAACCAATGAATAATTTCAAGAAATGATCTGAGACGATGAAGTATTTATTGGTTTAATGAGTCATGAAAGTACTTTTTTATTCGTATTAGACGAGGATATCATAATCAAACCTCATTGTATCTCCTTAGTACTTGAAGGCTCGAAAGAAAACACATGCCTGCTAGTTCTATCAAAAACATATGTTCATCTCACAGCCTCATTCAGCTGCAACTCGTTTTTTATTCTGAACAAACAATGCACTAAGCATTATCAACATAGGCCCTTGGATACTTGTATGGCATAAGGGTAGTGAATTTCACACAAATTAATAATTTTCTGTCCAATGACATTGAACAAATGTAGTCCAATGATTGAGGTGAGCTCAAAGTATATCTAGAAGCTGTGAGAGATCCATACACGAAACGTTCGTGGTATGGCAAGATGATGAAAAGAGACTAACAGATTTTCTACTACACCTCAACTCGCTCAACCTAAAAATCCAACCAACAATGGAACGAGAAATCCGAAAGAGTCTAGCCTTCTTGGAAGTTTTTGTGAACAGACGAGAAAACGGTACATTGGGCCACCGAGTGTAAAAAAAACCATTGCACACAGACAGATACCTGAACAAAATCCTGAACCACCAGCCACAACAAAAGGAATGGGTAATTAAAACGTTGGCTGAGAGAGCACGACGTATCTGCGAGCCTGAGGGTCTGCCTGGAAAACTGAATCACCTGAGAAATGCATTCAAACACAATGGGTACAGCGTAGGAGAATTTGAGCGGGCTGTACGACTCAAGAGAGAGAATACTATAGCGACTCCAGCTAGGCCATTCAAGAGAAAAACTTTTCCTTCCAATGTCAAAAATATCACAGACCGGATTGGTAGAACCTTGGTGAAACACGACGTGAAACCAATATCTAGGCAAACAAAAACCATCAAGCAAAGTCTTAGATCGATGAAGGACCCTAGAGAACCTCTGGCAACGTGAGAGGTATACCGGATTCTGTGTAGCTGCGGGTTGGTCCACATTGGAACCACGAAATGAAGTATAGAGACCCGTCTCTCCGAACACGAGATGAACTGTCGCCTCGGTCAAACCGTCAAATCGTTTGTAGTAGAACATGCTCTCAACAAAGAAGATACCCACATCATCTCATTTGAAGACACAGTAATACTCGACAGTCCCCAAAATCACTACCCGAAAATATATAGAGGAGCACTAAAGATTCAAAAACATAGGGTTTATTTCAATAAAGAAAAAGACACGATGAATATCAAAAGAAGCTGGCTACCTGTCCTTCGAGGTATACGAACTTGAACACGTATTACAATGGAAAATGGTATGAATAGATCGCCCAGTACTGAAATAGTAGTTAATGCGTTCAATACAACAGTAACAAAAACCCGAGTATCAGCTCTGGTATTGCGACCGTTACTACATTACCTTTGAAAGTATTTACCGCAGCAGTAGATGAAACTTCAGACATGAAAACCTACAGAATACGGCCAGAGAACCCGGAAAATAGCTTTCATACCATACTTATATTATTGTCAAAACTATTTTGCTGAATATATTATCTCAACAGTCTGAAACTTGTTCGAGTGGTCTGAAACGTTTCCCATCCCAACAAGCAGCGGAATTTAAATGTGGCCGTGAAAGCTTGGAAGGCTAAAAACGTTCAGGTGGTCCAAAAACTACAACTACCGATGAAAACATCGCCAAAATTCACCAAATGATGTTAGACGATCACCGAATTGAAATGAGACAGTTAGCAGGGGACACAAACATGTCGAAAACGTGTTTGTCACATATTGAATCAACGTTCATGCATGAGAAAGCTGTCCGAGCGTTGGGTGCCGCGTTCGCTCACGTTGGGCCAAAAACTCCTTCAAATGGACACACTTTCAGTCTACGTTCTCTTGGCGCACTTTGGTCGCAATGAATTCGAGGAAAAGACAGGCCCCGGTCAAAAATGGACCTTCGCTGTTGACGATGGTCAAAAATATCTATGGCCATGCTGGCAAGGATGGGTTTCTCCGAGCACCCTCCCAGCAGGAAACTATTCAACCAAGTCACTCTAATGTACTCGTTAGAGTGAATGAAGCGATTTTGAGTGGCAATTCACCTATGAGGAGGAGAACAACCAAACCTCCACCCAAACATAGGAGTAAACCAGTGGCTCATACTTATTTCAAGGCTGGAAAACCAGTTGGTTCTCAGGATACGAATACGACTAATATCTCGTCAAGAAAACCAGGGAAAAAGGATGAACTTGGCTCTTCTAAGGCGAATACGGAAATCGTCTCGTCAAAGGGATCCAAAAAACCAGCAGGCAACTCAGAGACGGCGGGTGTCTACACCTCATCATCTGAGCCTACTCATCCCTCGAACCTGAAAGAGGCCGATTATTTACTGAAGACGAAACAAAAATACTGTTCAAACAGTGGACTGCAAAAAGGGAACCAGCTCAAAAAAAGCAAAAACTGTTTATTCGGCTGGGAAAGTGATGGCGACTACTTTATGGGGTAGTTATGGAGTTATTTTGATCGATTGTCTTCAAAAAGGAAACACCATTACAGGAGCGTACTACGCATCATTAAATGACCAGCTGAAGGCAGAACTTACGGAAAAACGACCATATTTGTAGGAAAACATTCTGTTTCACCAAGACAACGCACTTTTACACCTTAGGGGTCGCTAAGGCAAAAATTCACGAATTACGATTTGAACTGCTCGACAATCCGCTTCACTCACCAGATCTAGCCCCAAGTGACTTCTTTTTGTTTTTTCATTTGAAGATTGCGCTCGAAGGACAGATATTTTCGTCAAATGAAGAGGCAACTATTTTGCAGAGAAAAAGGTCGAGTATTATTTGGACGGGTTATAGAGATAGAAGCATCACTGAGAGAAGTGTGTAGAATTGAAAGGAGACTATGTCGTGAAATATTTCTTGTTTTGTTGGAAATTCTTCAGATCACCAACGTAAATGTTTATTCAATTTCTAGAGCCAAAGACCATTCTTGTTGAATGAATATGATGTTGTGAATTTAGAAATTGAATTAATTTGCCGAATTTTCCTAGAGTCAAGATTTCATGGTAAAGAGAGAAAACGTATTGACCACTGAATTTTTCGATTGGTTGAAAGATTTTCGAAGTCATTTCCAAAGCCCTAGTTTTGAAACTGTAATACGTTTCATAAAAAGCAGATCATTTTCTATTTAAATCCGTTTTGAGTGATCAACTGAAAGATTTGAACCGAGTGGGAAAAAATATGGGAAGTCTAAATGAAAATTTTCAAACCTTTTCATCTCTCTCTTCGTTTTAAGACATTCTGATGTTGATTCAATTATCGAACATTTCATTCTCTTTTCACTTACCTTGAGAAAATATAACCTCTTGCGACTACAAAAGAACACCTTTAGAAATTTTAAATGAAAACATGCTCACGCATCAGTCGTTCTGCTCTAATGCCCGCTTATTACACCCAACATAATTACGACAGGCTTTAATTAGTGTTCCATCTGAAGCAGCCAGCCTGGCAGATTTCCTGTAACGTTGGATAGAGCAGTATTATGTGTTACATATAACCACTTACCTGCTTTATATAATGTATACTGATATTACATGGCGTCAGCGTCAGCTTGACTAAAGTCTATTTCAGAGAAAGCGAGTCGACATTTCACCGATGATAAAACAGAAATAAGTAATAAACTTGTTAGAATTTTATGACGAGAGATATCAGGTTGGAAGATGAATAACATTTTAGACCAGAATTGAAAAATATCATGGTGAGAATAACTTGTACTCTAGAAAGAACAAATTATTTTATTACTGTTATCCCTGACTTATTTTTCCTGAAATAATTAGAAAAACAATTGAATAATTGTTACATGAGCGAAAGTTTCACACTGGAAATCAAATATCGCTAGTTAGTAAACTCATTAAAAATCTGGACACAACTCATTTGATCTCTATGACTTCAGAACTTCATACTTCGAAATTTTTCTATAGAATTCAATGGAAAATATCGACGACGTTCATGATGGATTAGCAATAACGCCAATAAATTTACATTTTTTATATTCATGAGGATTTCAATATTTTCATTCATTCTGACTGGATACCTCTTAGTTTTGAGATGGATTTTTGAATAGAGCAGTGAAAGACAATATTTCAAAAACACCTTTCAATTCAAAGTTTCTGTGTTGGAAGACAAAATTAGCCGTACACACATAGACGACATGAGTGATCACTCCACTTCACTGCAGGTGGTTTAAAGTTCCACGGGAGTAAAAAGTTGTTTTGTGACACATCAGCGACCAAATGCACAAGAAGTCGTAGCCATCTTGAATCATCCAATACTTGGAATTACCAAATAACTCAATGAATCCCTGGAACTTCTAGGATACCTACTTAAGAAAATTCATCAAGGACTCATCAAAAGCTCACCTACTGTCTCAAAGAATATCAGAAAATCAAGTGTTCATCCAATTTCATCGTCATCAAGAACCTGCAAAAATTTTCTAGTCAACTAAGTGGAGTCACAGCTTGCTGACTCCACGGAGCCATCCAATCTCACGACTGGCAGTAGAGATTTTCTTATAGATGCTATGCCATCCCAAGGAAAAATAAAAGATGAAAAAAGCTGATTTCAAACTGATGACACGAAATCGAAATAAAAATAATTCGATAACGAGGTTGTTTACAAGAAAAGGAAGAGAATGCCCTTTCAGTAATAGAAATTCTCACACGAAGAAAGTGCTCCGTTTAACAACAATGCACTGTTTGAATATACCGTAACTAATAAATCTGAAAGAAGAATAAGCGAAAACAACTCTATTACGGACGCTACCTATCCATTCGGAAGAAGCCTTTGTCATCAATATTTTGAAAGCACTGCTTGTCACTCACGATGGTTGCCCACTGATGATTATTTAAGGCAGTGGCATCGAATTCCAAAGCGGGCTTTCGCAAGAATTTGTGAATACACATAAAATTTCGATTCACCATACCGTACTATTCCAGAAAGCCCACAATCTATCTGAATGATTGAACATAACATAAAGAGTATTTAATTTGGACAGCTTCTTCAAAAAGTAAAAATTCGTGAAAATCATTTATAACATATAGAATCTTTAAAGTCCACTAGATACTCTTCAGGACAGCAATAGAATTGTTCTGAATTCTTGGAGTTCTAGGTAAATACTCTTCATGAACAGGAAATCAACAGAATAAATACCCCTGATCGCTCTAGATTGAATGATTCCGTACAGTCTTGTGTTTGTAGATCTTTTGCTAAAAAAATGTCCATTTGTTCACTTTGTAGTATGTTCAATAGTTAGCGAAATCGTATGTGATTTTCTGGAACTTCAACAAGCGTTTCCTAATATGAGTCCGTGCAAAACTTTTTGTTGAATTATCTGAAAATAGAGCTTTTAACGGGTGATGATTAGCTGTATTGCCAAGTATGCGTCAAACTTACTGACTATTATAAGACAACGAGTATAGCTGAGGCACCAGTCAATCTAATAGTAACACTGATAATCTTTCAACATGACTCAACCTCAGACAGAAGCACCAAACTATCACGCGAAATAGATGAACGCTCTAATCTAGCAGACCACTGTTATCATCTTCATGTAGTCATTATTTACTGTGGTTCTGGAGTTGAATCTGGTCATTATTACACTTTGGTCAAATATGAAACGGACTGGTTCAAGTTTGTGTCACTGAATTTTCTGGTCATATCTTGAATTTATTGAAGCCTCTCGAAACGCCCTACATTTTGTTCTATGGAAGAGGGGACATTGGCAAATCAGGATCCTCAGATGATGTGGTGCTTCGGGTTTTTCCATGTTTTCCTGCAACTGAGGAAGCAAATGCGCCACTGGAGTCAATCAAGTCGCCAGGGAGCTCCAATCGATTTTTTTTATTCATAATTTGTATTACTTCTATCTATTGGAATATTTTTACATACTCATATATGCAATGCTTCAAACAGTTTGAAATGATGCAGCTTCTGAACTTCTTCGATTCAATGGGCGGTACATTTTTTTTAACTTCAGAATCACTGATGCTTCAATTATTGTTCTTGGATAACACACCCTAGATAATCTAATCACTGAGAATTATACATTGATACTAAAAATTATTAGTTCTTTTTTGAATAAACGAGTGACTGGTCATGACAGATAAATATCACCACGAAGCGTGTTTTTTCGCCAAGAAATATCTTCCAAATGAAAAATACAACAAAGCGCTGCGTATAATGTCACGTGTGCCTTTTACGTTCGTTCCGAAATGCGCTCTCTCATTTGATAATATGAGCTTTGATTTTCCCGTGAATGTCGTTCTGGACGGGAAATGAAAGGATGAAGATTTCATAGTCAGCTCGTTCCTAATTCGTAACGACGTGCAGCTTTTATTTCCGGATTCTCTTTCTACTATGAATTTTTTTTTTAACAAGAAGTGACGGTTGAATTTTCTGGAGTATGAATTCAAATCGACTGAATTCCAAACAGAAGACATTTTTCACAAGCCTTCGTTCGATTTGAAATATTTGTGCATATGTTTGTATCTATCTGTGTAATAATTATGTATGTACAGGGTACAGGGAGATGACCGTCGGAAATAATAGCATTCCTGTCCTGAAAATTGACCAATATAAGTTTTTTGAAATGCTTCACTAATGAAAATAATGGAGAAACTCCAATACTTTGAAACCAACTTCGCCAATTCGGACGTAACATCCTGCATATTTTCACTTTTTTGACTATCTGGCATAATTCTAATGTGAGTTCATGCAATACATCCTATACCAAAAATGAGGCGTTCTCGATATATTCATTTATTCACTCAAAAAAACAAGTTTTTCGGCTCTCGAATGATTTTTTCATTAAATTCAGAAGTTTTGATACATGAATACATGAATATGCTCTACTAGGTGTTCGGAATCGATGACTTATTCTGAGGATAATAAAATGGGCAAAAATTTGCTTATTTCAAATAGAGCACCCAATATTCCAGGATAGTTTTAGAATTGCGAGATTATTTTGACCCCCTGTGTGAAAACTCAACCGTTCATGAGATATATCAGTTTTTCCTCCAAAAATTAAACATACGCATGTCCACCATCCCGTACTACGGGCTATGAGATTTCTTTTTCGAAAAGTTTCAGGAAGTTTATTAGTGCTACCAATTTGCTGTCATGGTTTTTTTTGGAAAAATAGTTTTCGTTTTCGAATGGATAAATAATGAAAAGAAAAATGTTTATTCTGAATGTTTCACAGAAGAGCGAAACTCCAAAAATATTGAATTGTCTCTACACCCTAAATATAACAATTGTTTTCAAAATATATTCGAAGACATTTCTTTCAATTTTCAGGCACTTCATTAACTCTCTTCATCAAACTGTTATTTATAGCACGACCAATTTCATCGGCATCTATGTCTTCGAATGCGTGTAAATTTTCAACTATATCCTTCCTACTCGTTGTGGGATTTATATATACAATATTTCCAATATATCATTATCCATAATAGTCCTCAGGAGGCAGATCTGGAAAATGTGCTGGCCAAATTGGCTGGCCTATTATTGGCAATCCACCTATCCTATCGAGTAATAGGTACTTCTACGGTCCTGCAATTGATAAATTATCCACTGAAACTTCCATTACCAATAACAGTATCCTTCATCACTTGAATATTCATCATAGATGTACAAATAAAAAATTCTATGATCGTTGAAACTCCAACTTTCTTGAGAATATTGGTCACGGGTAAAATTTGGATTTTCATCAGCCCAAAATGGGTATCATGACGAAAGAATAATCCATTTTTGATAAACTCAGCTTCATCACTATATACTTTTTTTGCAAATTTAGATCTTCCAGACTTTTTATTAGAAAACATTCACAAAACTCCATTCGACAATGCAAGTCCGTGTCTTTCAGATAATGTACCAGTTTTTATTTATGCTGTTTCAAAAAACGGTAGGCGGTTCTGGATTCAACTGGTAGATTTTTCTCAAAATCATTGAAAGCCTCATTTGGATGAGCAGAAAAATATCCAAGAACATCCATTTCAGGATATTCATTATGCAATTCATTTGTATATAAATTAAACTTATCACGAGTACGTTCTTATTTTCCGTTTCATTTTTCATTTTTATTCAACTATATTATTCCTACCATTGTTAACCACATTCAAATATACATTTTGATTTTCTGATGTAAACCTGTTGTATTATAATTTACATCTATAACTGAGATACAATTATTTCAATATATGGATAAAAAGATAGTTATACGATATGTCATAACTATCATGCATATGTTCGAAATTTAATAGAGAAATTGAAACCGTTTCTGATGAAACTACCCGAACTGTTCCATCCCAGTTTGAACGTATTTGAGTATAATCAGAACATCGTGTTGTGTCTACTCAGCAACAATGTTTCTGTATAATCCAATCAGTACCATTAAATCATAATTTGGTCAGACACTCGCAGTTTTTTATTACGTCCACCAAACTTTGAGAGTGCACTAACCCTTTAGAAAGCAGATTAAAAATATTCTGTAGTGATTAATGCCCCGCAGCGACCAGCGGCGACGCAATTTATGTACTTACACCCAACCCCTAGTTTGTTATGAAATTGAAAAATTTTAGGTTCAATCTGATAATCGTTGTAGTACTTTGTAGGCATATTTTTCTATTTCAGGGATCACTCAGAGATGGCTAGCAGATGGGATTTAAAGTTATATAGGGTGTTTTAGAACACTACTGATAAACTCTCTTGTAAATTTGAAAGGAGACTAAAACGTGTGTGTCTAGAAATGAGCTGTTTCGTATGATGAGGCGTTGTAGTTACAAATTGTATTCGTTATAGTGCCCAAAGTACAGTAAATTGAAACTTACTCCGATTGATTAGGAGATGACAAAAGATTCTGTCAGTGATTATTTGGTCCAGTACTGTTGAACAGAAAAATTCCATCGTGTCATTGCTAAATATCCGAACCCTATTTTGCACGTTACCAAGTTATTGTATAATATTTCCTAGAAAAAATGTTTGCCTTCCCCCATTGTTCTGGATGTGACGCCATAATAAAATTGAGAAAATCTGGCGGAAGAATCAGGATTAACACAAAATGTAATTATTTAAGCCACTTTGGTTTGAGTTTGATTCTGATAATCGGAAAAATTTTTATAAAAAAGATTGACCATTTTAGAAATTATTTTTCATATAGCTGTTATATTACGTAATGTTATTTCGTGTGGTGGATTCAAAAGATGAACCTTAGTTAGGAATTTTTTAGTCCATGTGGAAGAGTGAAAATTGAGTAGAAAAGTTAGAGATACCATATCATGTTAATTTGATCTCTCACACCTACCAAATGGCGTGTACAAATAGGACTGAAAACCATCGGTCTCGTTCAAGAATGTTACTCCATGTAGTTCATTTTACAATGAATATTACTAACCATTATTCAAGATCATTTGAAGAACTTCAAATATGGCAGAGTTGAAAAAACTGTCATGAGAATTTGACATTGAACACTAATCACACTCATCATTGAAATTTCTTCATTTTTTCACTCATTTATTTTTCCATCAGATGATTTGGAAAACTTTAAAATAATGATTATCTTATAATGATAACCACTATTTGCATATCGCAAATAGTGGTTTCGAATCGTTTTATTTAGCTTGCCCTGTTTGTTTGTTTATATATCTGTTTGGGTCGAATCCTGTAGACGGATTGATTTGAAATTTGATACACACAATCCTGTAGATAGATTGATATGACATTTGATAGACACATTTGGTTCTGATGACAATAGCTACAAAATGGTGGATTACATATTGTTTCACGAATATCTCAATACAGATATCGAATGAAAGGGATTGACTAGTAAAATAATGGTACACTTCTAAAATGATGCAAATTCGAGATGGCCGCAGGTAGCAGATCTAAGATATTGATCAGATTAAAAAATGATAAAATCATGGGGCGTAGTATTTACATATTTACTCAGGTAACACTACGTCCAACAATTTTATATACCGTAGATTGCTGAGTAGAGTGGTGTGAGGACTCATCGAATTATTTTGCAGTTTTTAGTACATTATCCACGTCATTATAATTTTTTTTTGTGAAACCATTCAACATGAAACTTTTTCCACTTACTTTCTCACTTTTTCACGCTATGAAAGAGCTTGTGAAGCTCTGCAGTGAGTATCATTCTGATGAATCTATAATCATAACTGACAAATAAATCTAGTAGCTGTACAATTAATCTTTTCCATGTCAAGAATCTATACTTATAACTGCGAAAGTCACCCACTTTACATTTATTTATTATTCATACACTGTTCTACAGGTTACACCCAACAACAGAACAGAGATATAAGTCAAATTACAATACAATACAATTACAATAAGTTATAAGATGAAAACAATACAATACAAGAATTATCTGAAGTGAAAAGACCTAATCGCAGAGATAGAATAGTGAAAAATGTCGAGCTGACAACTTGCTGAATTGCATTTGATACACACATTGTGCAGAGGTGAACGTTTCAGAATATTTGTACGTAGTGTTGGCATCGTCCATAGATATTCTAATAAGTCCGCTCACTCAGCGGACCCAAATCATCACCCTCCGTCCTCGCGCGTCCCTTGCCTGGCCGGTCGGTTGTCAGTGCCCGTCTGACGGGAGAGCCAGTTCAACCATCGTCCATAGATATTATCTATGGACGATGGTGTTGGTAGATAAAAAGGATTATCTACTATAGACGTTGGTCTAGATACATTGAAATCAAGTTATTCCAGAATAAGTGAGTCGATAATTGAAATATCAATCAGTTCAAACATGAAAATTACTCATTCATGGCTTTTTCTCCGTATTGGTAAGTCCTAGGAAGCTAAAATTTGATATATACTCGTAGGTGCTTCTCGGGTCTAGGTCTAGGCGCACTAAGAAAGGATTCTCAAGTAATTCAACTGAAGGACCCTCTGTGGGGGTGAAAAATGCGCCTCAACATATTAAAATTAATAAATTGATGGATGTAGCCGTTACTACGTGGTAAGAAATCATAATGAAAAATGAGATTTGAAATATTTTTTGCCACCCGGAACAGAGATAGAGAGAAACAGATTGATTTCTTAGACATTACACATAATCAGAATAAATTTGAGTTCAATGTATTCAGAAAACCAAGCTATACAGACATCATAATCCCAAGTGATTCTTTTCATCTCGACAGTCATAAATTATCTGACTTTCCGATGATTTAATCGGACGTTACTTGATGAAAATCTATAGTAATTTCATAAACTAAACCTTACGATTTCATCTCCATAAACTTTATTTGAACAATATATCACGACATGTTTCGCTATCACAATAGTTTTTTAAAAAGTGAATTGAATACTCCAATTATGGAATAAAATGTCACAAATTAGCAGCCTAAAATTCAATGTTAGACAAAGCATTATCGCTACCTTTATCTGATAACACTCTAGATAGGAAAATTAGAATAATAATACAGATAGGATATAAAAATGGTTTGGACGCAGACAGAATGCAGAAGTAAGTCAGGAAACAAAGCCGTAAATTCACTTACAGAATATTATACTCCCAGGTCAAAGAGTCAGAAATCAAGAAATTTGTAACTCTAACATATTTTGGAGAAAAACAGAGATAATTGCGAGTTTTCGAGAAAAAACAATGTGGAAGTGGCATTCAGACCACATACTAGGTTTTCTAATTTCCTTTTCAATTCTGAAGATGAAGTGGAAAAGATAGAGAAATCTGGATTTCATAAGCTCAAGTGTCTCGAGTGTAATAGTGTTTATGTGGGACAATGTGGTCGAAATTTCTCAAACCGGTATGCTGAACATGAAAGGTCCTTCAGACTAGGTAAAAATGATTCGACGTTTACGAACCAATAATGAGAAATCAACTACAAGTTCCCGAATCTAAACGATACGGAAATTTTGTACTATGCAAGCAAAGGTTGGAAACTCATTTATTTGGAATCCTCACAGATTCATTTGCATAATAATTGCGTGTGCAATCTGTTGAATGATCAAATCGATCTAGTTTACTCATCTGTTTTCAAATTAGCGTACCCACATTGTCGCATGTAAACAAAAATTCAGGTAAGTCAAATACCTCGTATATTACTTTCAGTGTAATTATATAAGGTGTAATGTAATCAATCATTTGTAATTCAACGTGTTAGAGAATTTCCTGCAGTAACTTTTGATAAAAGTGGTAAAAAACATTTCTCATTTTTCAGTATTAAAATTACTTTTTCATCACTGTTTCCCCGTACCGCTATATTTTTGAAAGTTGAAATTCTGTATCTAGGTTTGTTTCATGTTGCAGGTGTGAATTAAAAAAGGACTTTGGAATATTTCAACTGAGGCGCCTCCACTGGGGATAAAAGGGGCGCATATTCATATGAAAACTACTTTTTTATTACTGTTTCCCCGTACCGCTATATTTTTGGAAGTTGAAATTCTGTATCTAGGTTCATTTTGTGTTGTAGGTGTGAAATAAAGAAGGACTTCGGAATATTTCAACTGAGGCGCCTCCACTGGGGATAAAAGGGGCGCAATAACATATGAAAATTACCAATTCATTACTGTTTCTCCATACCGCTATACTTTCGAAAGCTGAAATTTTGTATGTAGGTTCGTTTCATATTGTAGATATGTAGAAAAGCTTTGAATATTTCAACTGGGGATAAAATGGGCGCGTTCACATATGAACTAAACCTTTTCATCAGTGTTTCTCCGTACCACTATATTTTTGGATGCTGAAATTTTGCATGTAGGTTTGTTTTATGTTCTAGATGTGCAATGAGACGGGATTTTCAAATATTCCAACTGAGGTGTCAGCCGCGGGGAAAAAGGCTCGTTCATAAAATGGAGTTTCATCAGTGTTCTTCATGCCCTTGAATTTCCAGTTGATGAAATTATATTTAGTATCAGCATTGCACCCGTGCGGATCCAGGTGGATCGCTAGTATTACATATTTCAACCCTATTCACAGAAATTCAATTCTCAACTCATAGAATCTATTTGTAGAAATTACATTTTTCATCATAACTGAACACATCTTCAGTCTTTTCCTCAGCTTTGTTACTTCATTCTTTTCTTCTCTGACATCCTGGAAATCTCAAACATTATGTTCATAGAATTAACCACCAGAGTTAATATTCACTCAGATGATAGGAACATTACCTTCGTTCGGGTCGCATTAGGAAATTCGTTTGATATGTACCAATCTGGGATAAATTTCCTTTCATATGTGAAGGAACAATTCTGAATCGGGCTGAAAATAAAAGAGTTATTCAAGATTGAAGTTTTTTTAATATTCCAAAGTAGCCGTTTTTTATGCACCTGAGAGTATTATACGAGTAATTAAGAAGATGTACAAAATTCGATTTTTTTAGTATCGATTTTTCAACACTATTTTCATTTTCTCTGATAAACCGGATAACTTATGATGGTCACCTTCTAGACTTGCCACTAGAAAGAATGTGTTTCATTATGACATGTACCTATCGAATTTTTTACCCTATTTTCATTCTCTCAAACACTCTTGCGAAACTCAATGTTCATTTTATGGAATCCGTATTCGGGAAACTGTATCTCAATAAAGCAATTCCCATTTTGTGTATGTTGATATCTTCTCACCAGTCAGATTTGTTATTATCTCAAATCCCGAAATTCAAATATCTTTGAAGTTTTCTATGCCTCCAACTATCTCACTACTCATTTGTAATTATTTGAAACGTTTTTCAATTGGAGTGACAATACTGATTCATTCTGCATATCGCCCATCTGGTCATTCATTACTTTTATTCATAGCACACACTCAATTCGTTCCTGAATACAGAATTTCAAATTGTTTCATGATCATCATGCAGGCATACACTCCTCATTATGACCATATATGAATCAGTATTTTCGAAATGAATAATTAATGACAAAGAACTCGAACGCCCCCATATCTGTTAAGATAACAGACAAGAAACTCATCAAGATATCTTTTTTATTATTTCTTCAGTTACTGCTGCAGGTAATTGAGTGTCAGCACCTGCTGTTTTATTCATTATAGTTATCAACTACATTCTGAATGGATACGGTAATGATTATTTTACCTGACTCACGATTATGATATATGTCCATAATTATTTTCACTGAACAGTAAAAATCTCACGATAAAGTGTTTTTTGTATGAGTTAGTTATGGATTTTCATCAAGTATCGGCTAATTCCATCATATATTTCATTGAAATGAGAAAATGACAACTTCTTGATCTGGCTGAAATAAAAACTTGTTGAATAATTCAAAAAGTAGAGGTGCAAAATTGAATTCTCTCATCCAATAATAGATTTTTCTCTACACGTCGTGAATTTCCCCAGCTTGTTCTAAACAATACATAGTTCTTGAATGAGAAACACGTATGAATGTGCACCATTAATTCATATAGTTTCTCAAATTGAATTCAATACTCATCAGTAACATAAGATACAGCTGGTGCAAGAATTGAAGCCACACGACCTCCCACAACGTCTTACATTTGGTGAATGGGCGCTGGCAAAGTTGGAGGAAGAACCACATTTTTATCGAAAAACTGTGTTCAGCGACGAGGCTCATTTCTGGTTGAATGGATAAGTTAACAAGCAAAATTGCCGCATCTGGAGTGAAGACCAGCCACAAGCATTGCAAGAGCTATCGATGCATTCCGAAAAAGTCACTATTTGATGTGGATTATGGGTCGGTGGTATCATCGGGCCGTACTTCTTCAAAGACGACAATGGCCGGAACGTTTCTGTGAATGGCGAGCGCAACCGTGTAATGATTGACGACTTTTTGTTGCCGAAAATGAAAGAATTGGACATGCCTGACATGTGGTTTCAACAAGACGGTGCCACATGCCACACGGCACGCAAAACAATGGCCCAATTAAGAGCCGCCTTCGGTGAACAGTTTATCTCACATTTGTGGCCCATCAATTGGCCGCCAAGATCGTGTGATTTTTAAGGCCTTTAGATTATTTCTTATGGGGTCATGTTAAGACTCATGTCTACAGGGATAAACCAGCAACGACTGACGCTCTGGAAGCCAAAATTGAAGCATTTATACATGAAATACCGGTCGATATCTTAGAGAGAGTGTACCAAAATTGGACCTTACGCATGGGCCATTTAAAGCGGAGCCGCGGATAACATTTGCATGAAATCATCTTCAAACATTAAATTATATTTATCGTTCTATAGATTCCAATAGAGTTTTTATCAACTTTTTCAAATTTTTTGTGTTTTTTTGAAAATCAAATCCTATACCTCTTAAAAAATCACCCGTTATGTAGTTATATGCAGCGAGTTTCAGATAACTTTTATATCTTGACAGGTTTTTACAAACTTTATTAATCGCTTTAAAACAAAAAAACTGAAATTTTACAGTAGAAATCCATTTTCAAACTATTGTTTCTACTTATATTTTCAAAAACTGTGTACCGCATCATTTATTTGTTCTCAACAGATGTGTTGACAATCCCACGAAAGTTAATTCCGATCAATTAAAATTAGTTTCAGTATGACTGAGAAGTTTATTACGGCTATAACTGAGTGTTAATTAGGCACTTCAGTCATTAGAATTATGTCATATCTCAGGTGTGACATAATTAAAAATATAGGTCATGAACATATTCTCAATTTGAAATATAACGTACCATTACGATGCTTACATTACATTGATGAAGTCATATATGACAGTAGTATATTTAAAATAAATATATTTCCTTAACATCAATATATTTAAATTAATTTTCCAGGGATTTAGATTTTGAAATGGGAGTCATGAAGAAGATGAATCTCTCAAGTAGTAAAAAAAACATATACAACTAATATACAACAAAATGTGTCTTATCAGGGGTAATCGCACGTTAAAAGGTAAGGCCTTGTTAATCCATTGCTTGCACAAGTTTCAATTTCTGAGGTTTGATGTTCGTCAGCTGGTTAACGGAACGAACAATATTCACAAATATTTTTGCCAATAACATGAATCCCAATTCGTCACGTTTCGAGATCTGTTCCTCTTTGCTTTCGCGCAACCAAAACGACCCATTTTTGGATCGGATCATGTGTGATCAAAAATAGACCCCTCTACGGGGGGACGCTCAGAACAGTGGTTGGACATCGATGAGCCACACAGGAACTTCCCAAAACTGAAAACTCACCAAAAAAAGGTCATGGTTACTGTATGGTGGTCAGCGGTTTGTGTGACTCACTATAACTTTCTGCAACCGGGCCAAAACATTACAGCAAAGTCCTATTGTGGGAAAATCGACGAAATGTATCGAAAATTGCATCAGCAGCAGCCGGAACTAGTCAACAGAAGAGGTCTGAGTCCTACCCCATGACAACGCCAACAACGACAAGTTTCACAAATCACCGCCCGAAAATTAAACGAATTGAACAACGAAGTACTGCCTCACCCACTATATTCCCCAGATCTCTCTCCAACCGACTCCCATATTTTCAAGCACTTTGAAAATTTTCTCACTGATAAAACCTTCGCCAATCACGACCGTGCTAAAACCGCCATCGTCGACTCCATCAAATACCGAAAACACGATTTTTATGCTGACATTATTAACCTATTTCGAAAAACGACAAGAAAAATCTTCCAAATAACTATAGACCAGTCGCTTTGGCTATCAGTGATATAAAAAATCATGGAGAAAGCCGTCAACCACCATATGCTTGAATAGAAGGCTTTAACATCTTGAGCGATCATCAATATGGATTTCGGAAACAGAGATCAACAGGCGACCTTCTATCGTATATCACCCATATTTGGAATAACGCAATCGATAAACATGGAGAGTCAAGAGTTGTTGCGCTCGATATTTCTAAGGCATTCGACCGTGTGTGGATTGCTGTAAGAGCCATTTTTGTGTATGGCTCTCCATTTGCCTGAAAGAACGTTGTGTTCCCCAGGGATCCATATTGTCTACAACCCTCTTTTTATTGTATATTAACGACTTTTTGGAAAAAACCAAGAATCAGATATATTGCTTTGCTAAAGACATCACACTTGTCTCGTCATTCCATTTGGACTCCAGGACATCGGCTGCGGATGTACATCTGTATACCTCAAACTTCACTGTTTGAAAACAAGGTAAATCGCTACTTTCGCACAGGCACTGCTCTTAGAGCGCCTTAAGGATTTTCCTGTAGTGTTTGTGTTTCGTCCTTGAAAAAATTCACTGAGATATAACAGTTTGAAGGAGACTCATAAAGATTGACAAAACTTTTGTAACAACCTAATACCAAGTTTTGACTCTTTAATTGCTGCCGATAGTGAGTCGAGTTTTCAGAAATAGTATTGCAAGTAATTTTTTACCTCTAATATGATTGATACATGGCGGTGATTCTGGGTAAACATCAGTTTTCATTTACCGTCAATGGAATTTGATGTGTTCAAGAAATGACACACTTGAAAAGCACGTCCACTTATAAAATAAAATGAAGCTTTCTGGTTAATACGCCCTGTAAATCGCCTTGTAGAATTCCGAGATATTTCAGTGATGTAGGCATTACAGTTAAATATACCGTGAAGAGAAGGTACTGGGGCAGTGCCGTAATGGGAAGAATCGAAAATAAATAGGGCCTGAAATGAAAAAAAGCAATTGGACGTTCACGTTTTTACGAGACGATTTACCAAAAGAAAATGACCAAGTACCCGAAACACGCTATGAGGGGAATATCAAAATGAGTTTTTCGAGTTACCAGAGATGTATAGCTAGCTGACTGAATAACGATCGAAACTGGACGAATCACTCCATTATTTTCTTTCTGTTACTAGACAGTGAAATCATTTAAAAAAATTTTGAACCATATAATGTTGAATATTATAACAATCAGTTACGAAGTGTTATGATTTTTGGACAGAGATCAAACAGCATCAATTAGAACACTATAATGTATCGAAGCAGGACACGTTATCTACAAAAAAGTAGTCTCAACGAAGCTGATTACTTAATTTGATTGGTGAATTTTCAGGACAGCTGGTAAGAGTGGGAACGTTTAAACTTGCCGCAGGGAGGAAAAAGAGTATGTGGTCTGCTACCAGTGCCCGAATTCCCTAGTGAAGAATAATCTACTCCAAAAAATAAATAAAATTGGCGATATGCAGACATATGAATGAAAAACTGAATTGGAGAAATGTGACCCGGCCGGGATTCGAACCTGGCTCTCCTGTTCGCTAGCCAGAACCACAAATCAAATGAGCTATCGTTACCACCAAGCAGAATGACGGTCGATTCACATCTTCAGTTCAGTTTCTCGTAGTGTTAGTGCGATCACAAGAAAATTGCTTGTGATGAACTCAACTCATACGTCGGCATACCTTAATATTCATCTTCCGTATTATAACAACTAATATACATGTGTGGCTTAGATAGTAGGTGTACTGGTAGGTATTTCAGGAAGACGCCTTTACATGCCTACAGGATACTGCCTGCATCCACCAGCAAGGAGACGCTTTGATGATCCTCTCAGGTAACCCCTAGCCATCGTATCTGCAGCACATCTAGAACATCCTCTACAGCTACAGCAACTATAATGACATACTGAAGATATTCAAGTTGATTGGTCGTCATGAGGTTGTCTAATGTTGAAGGTGCAAGAATTACACCTCAATGACTGCAGCAATCTTTTCGTATGAAGATATCTGTAACCAGCAACTTCTGACGTCGGATTTTGCTTCTGCTGCTCAAAAATTTGGCGCAAGGCAGATTCTTAAGATAATCCTCCTTCGGAGCAGGCGGTAAGTTGTTCCAACTAGTTGTTGCGCCAACTAGGTTTGTTTATACGATCGAGAGTTAAAGAACTAAGAAGCTCTTGTTCTTGATCCGATCTGTGAACAAAATAATCCTTAAAATTTAGTGTCACTATCTTCCTGATATGGCTTGCTGAAATTGAAATTGTTCTGAAATTGTTCGTTCCGTTAACCAGCTGACGAACGTCAACCCTCAGAAGTCGAAACTTGTGCGAGCAATGGATTAACGAGGCCTTA
>WOGR01001562.1:7909-19556 GCA_015342045.1 Leptinotarsa lineolata | reverse complement strand
GAGTTCATCACTCATTGCATTGGCAGCTGCTTTTTTTATCTGCCCCACATGACCAAACTCGCGAAACTGCTTCTCTATTTTGCTCATTGTTCCTTGAGATATGGCGGCAAATTAGGAAATTTCTTATGAAATGGGCGAGCTACTTCCTGTTGTGTTCGGGTTTTATCTCCGTAACCAATCATTTGTAAAACTGTTATTTCATACATTTCCATTAATCTAACCATTTGTCAGACTTGAAGATAACGAACTTTATACTTAAGTTTAAAATACTGACAAGTAATATTGTAACATACAAAACAATTTGACAAGGCGTTTCAAACTAACGTTGCCACGGAAACGGAAATTATTTACAGTTTTTTAAAGAATACCATCTAAAAAGAACATTGCTATGGATTTTGATTACTTTCTTATTATCAATACATCAACATGAAATAAGTTTTGAGTATATTACAATAAATTTTGAGTGTATTTTATCGAATTTCGGGTAATCATATTATTTTGATTTATTTTATCTCAATTATTGCAATAAACTTGAAAGCGATAACATTTTTGAATAGAGAATGAAGAGACCTTTCAAACGACAGATCACAAGCCTATACTTCCCATTCAAAAAATTGAGAATTGTACCTGTCATTCGACGGAGTTGAAGGTAGGGGCAGCATTTTTCCGTTGAAGTATGTCAAATTATATTTTATATTTGACGTGTTTCGGGATTTCTTTCAAATATGTATAGTAAGCAAAATAATGGTTTTATTCCATTTGGCTTTTACACACTGTATAAAAGTAGGTGTTACGAAATTACTTTTTCTTTCGTTTAATTCAATGTTCACATGAAAGTAATTGTTTCAAGAGGGCTTTTTCTTTCAGTTTGTGTTTCATAGTTACTTCTTTGCATGAACTACGAATATTTGTAATTTTATTCCTCTTTTTTTGGGAGATTCCATATTTTTTGTATAAAGATGGAAAAGATGAACAAAACTTTGTTTCGCAAATACAAATTGTTTTTTTCATATGGATCCAGAAGTGAAAAGAAATTGAAAATTTTGAAATCAAATAACGTTCAAATGTTTCAGTGTCTTCGATAACACTGTCAGACAAATCTTCAATTTACTACAAAATATTATTTTCAGCAAACTCATGGAGCTCCAGAAGATAAGGTACGCCATGTTGGAGATCTTGGCAATATCTTAGCCGATAACACAGGAGTTGCCGTTATCAATTTTGTCGATAATGTCATTGCCTTAGAAGGACAGCATAATATATTAGGAAGAGCTGTTGTAGTACACGAAAAAGAAGATGATTTAGGCAAAGGAGGTAATCCCGATTCCCTGTTAACTGGAAACGCTGGAGGACGACTGGCTTGTGGAGTCATTGGAATACAGTAAATAAGATATTTGTTTCGTGTGTAGTCCTATTTCAATAAATATAAACTGATTCATTCATTTAGGCAATTCAATAGAGGATAGTTTCTGCCGAAACTCTTTCGCAAATTGTTTCCAAAATTATTGTCGGGTTATTAATATTTTTCACATATCGAGAGTATTTTCTAGAATCTGGTTTGCAGCTGTGAATTCCATGTTGAGTTTTGAAAAATCAAAAGGAGTTGAACATTTTTATTCGCACTCATCTCCAGAGTCGGGAAGGCTTCAAGCATGTGTTAAATGAAATAAAATTTTGAGGAATAACTCAGCCTATATGGTTTCCTGCTATAGCAGAGAGAAACCTAGTTTTTAAATAAGTATTGCTGCACAGATTTGTTCAAATTGTATTTATGATCTGATGACAAAATGAGCATTTGCTTTCCGATATGAGAACTGGCCTCATGAAGGCCGTTTTTTTATATTTTTTTCTTATTCAGTATTCAAATATAATGAGTATTATATGTGTTTTTATACTTTGTACAATTATTTTCACGAATCACATGACAAGTGACAGGTGTCAGAACGAATGCTCATTCAAAAATATTTCACAAATATACAAATCCATTGGAAAAGTCTACTGAAATATACAGTAATATCTGAAAAAATCAATTTTTCAGTACTGAGTCCAAAAACTGCAATAAAAATGAAAGTCCGCATTCAAAAATTCAAAAATAGTAGCACAAGTCAGATGAGACCCCGTATAGACGTTTTATAAATATATTCTGATAACCCATATCTCAAAGTGGGAACAGATTTTCAATTTATCTACGAATGAAGAACATACCTCCAAAACATCTTTAGATTTTTCAGTTATGCCTGTGAACAGTTTACATTTGATTGCATTATATTATTCAAAAGGGTTCTCAAATACGCAACTTTGCCACAATTATCTTTATCTCTTACCGAAAACATCATACCCTTGCAGAGAAACGAAAAAAAGTTTGAATATACAGTGTGACACATTTAAGATAAAGACACTCCTGTATTTTAGTCAATTTTGAAAGCAGATATTTGTGAAAGTATGAGCCCGAATAAAAGCCTTAAACCCAGCCTACTGCGTTTCTGTGAAAGGGGCAAATTCTAGATATTTTGCTTCGCGTTGATGATACGGAAATGAGTTATTTGAAAAAGTTGCTTATAAATCGACTCTATATACCAATTTTCAACGCAAAATTCGAATTTTCTTTTTTTGTAATTTTCATAAGCAAGTCCAATTTTCAATAAATGGTTCTAAATAAGAAGCTACGAAAATAATGCGTTATAATATAACCTAATATTCATTACGAACAGATTTATTTTATTGATTCTGATTATTTTATCATTTCTGTAGTTTCTTATTCGGAACCATTGATTGAAAGTAAGACTTGAATATGAAAATTACAAAAGAAAAAAACAAATTTCAAATTTTAGGTTGAAATTTGGTATGTAGAGTCAATATCAATTTCTAAGTAACTTTTTCAAATAACTTATTCCAATATCTCTAACGCGAAGCAAAATACCGAGAATTTGTCCTATTTGCGGGATCGCAGTAGGCTGGGTTCAAGGATGTCCACTCGAGCTAAGTATTGCGAAAAGTGCGGCCCATGAAGGTATACGCCTTTATCAAAAATCAAATTTCTGCTTCCAAAAATGACTAAGATATAAGGGCGAATGCCCGAAACACGTGTCTATGATTTGACTGTTTTGGGTGATATATGTCCGATAAAATTATCTCTCTTATATATAAACAGATTCCGTTACCTCAATCACTCGCACTTGTATAATGAGGTTGAATGTGTTAGGCAATTTTGTGCATATTCTTATTTATTTGGATAGTGCTTGTTATTCAGAATACAGTGGCAAAAAATTCTATTCGATAGCATTTACCATTATCGAGATACGCGACTTTCAAACTGAGCTTTTGTCGACAGCTAGTGTGACGTCACGAGATATATGAGTTTATAGAAACAGTGTTCAGAACTGTTATAAAGCGAAACATTCAATTTTTGGGGTTTGAATAAAGTTTTGTTGAGCCCAGGAAACTTTTATCTATTTTTTTATGTCAACGACACCGACTACTTTGGTCATTAACCTTGGCAATATTATTAACTCCTTCAGCCACCTAGGAATCATCATGGCTATTCGCAGTCCGTTAGCCATGTAACATTGCAGAATAGTCCCAACCTCGACTAGATAAATTCTTTCGAAAAAAATATCTGGTCGAAGAAAACTTTTATTGAGGCAAACACAAGTAATTTACCACAGAAGAGCTCATTCATGGTTATGGATTATTTCATTGTATTGATTGAAAGCGTTATTGAAGTACAATTATTGTAAATAAATTTTTTTGCTGCTGTGAGATTCAAAAGTGAAGCTTTGTATTCAAGTGTAGGTAATGAATAATGAAGTTTCATCCACCCTTTTTGTTAATAGGTATAAAAATATTTATTTCATTATTAGTTTGAAGAAAATGTGATGCATTCACATCAAGATAATACTGGTTTCTCCGTATTTCCACAACATAGGCAGATGAATATTAACAACCAAAAAATACGTGAATTTCTACAGCGCTTGCACAGAGACCTCTGATGTTAATGACGATTCCTAGCCGGCTTCGCATTTCGTATATCTGGTGACGTCATGCCTGTTTCTACTCATAAAATTTTGTTTTCACTGATATGCTTCAAATAATGTGCCGATTTCATATTTGGAATTGAAAAAAGAATTGAAATGAGTATATTCAATAGTCTCTTCATATATGAATAACTAATTTCGAGTTCTATAAAAAAAACTGCGAGGTTGTATTTTACAGAAAGATTTATTATGAATTGAATAAATTGGGTTCAGATATGGAAATTATTTCAAATTACCATAATGGAATTTTTCAACTCTGTGTTATCTTAGTTTTGAATTAATTCATCCTGAGTAATAAGCCAAGTATTTAAGGGGATGGTAAATATAACGAAAATAGAAAAATATTTTGAATTACGAATATATAAAATCAAATATAATCAGTTGAATAATTATTTCAATAAATGGTAATATTTCTTTGCCATTGGAAATTAATCTGAAACAACTCAAAGATAAGTAAGATACATTTTCCACATATATAGTCATATAGCCCTTAAAATAACTTTTTCTTGTACCATTTGGAGATACACAGTAATATACGTGAACTGTTCAAAAAATAAGGTGAGTGTCCTGATATAATAATAATAATGACAATAATAATAAAACGTCTTTATTCATCTAAAGTGAGAACATACAGAGTATTTCTACAAAAAAAGTATTGAGGTAAATGGGCGGAGTGTCAGCAAATCTGTTTTTATACTCAACTTTCGAGAAAAAAAATTCTAGAAAAATAACATAAAAATAATATCGAAAATGAATAAAAAATGAAAGAAAATTACAGTACATAGATACATTTTCAAAAAATGATTTTATTATTCGGTCACCAAATCTTTTGCATAAACGAATGAGCCACGATCAGTATGACGAAAGTGAACTATTCAAATAAATGCTCTTTGAGTCTTTTTTTGTAAAGTTTTTCGACGTGTAGGATCTGAATTCACTGTAGAGAGATTGTAGAATTTAGCTGCGTTGTATGAGAAGCTGCGAGTGAAAACAGAAGACCTGTGTTCGGGAATGACCAGCACCAACCTGTTCCCAGTGGAAAAGTTGTTGATATTACAGAAATAATTTTCTTTCTTTAATAAATGATGTGGCATTCCGGTGTTCAAGACTTTGTGTGTGTTTGTGGGTAGGTGTGGTTTCCTGAGTTTCTCTAGTTGCAGCCAAACTGATTTCTTCAATACCGGTGATACGTGATCATATTTTCGAATACCAGAAAAAAACTAAGCCAACTGTTTTGGATTGGTTGAATATGAAGGGAATCAGATTGAAGTAACGCAGGGCCATAAATGCTGTCGCGATATGAAACTTTCGAAATGATTAGCGCCTCACATAATTTTAGTTCGAGTTTTTTGGTGAGTTTGGAAACTGTTGCCTCAAGATATTAAAAGACGTTTGGATCAAATGGCTAGCGTGTTTTGTGAAGCGCAGTTCAGAATCAAACCACAGGCCTGAGTTCATTACTTCAGTTACAAAAAGCAAAACGTTTAATACCATTTATATAAAGACTATTTTTAGCAATATCTCGCAATCTTTTCTGTCCAAAGATCATTACTGCCGACTTTTTGTTGCTGAACTAATTTATGAGCTGGTGAAATATTAAAAATGATCTGTAGATCACGATTGATGTGGTTTGTAACGGAAACAATGTCAGGGAACTTAAAAGAGGAATACAGTTGAGTATCATTTGCCTAATGATGAATTCTAAAATCAACAAGGCCGCCGGAGTAGATCCTGCTGTTGGTGGTGAGTTACATAAATTGCGAAAAGTGGATTTAATTGATATCATTGTGAACAATAAGTTACCAGAAAGTGTTACAGGCGAAGTTCTCAAGAGTGTTTTCAAAATTCGTTCGAATGTACCAGCAAATATATGTAAATTCAGTGAAACCAACAAATATGGAGAATGGAGGAACATTGAATGAGCTAAACAAAAGTGTGTGGCAAGATTCTACATACTAGACCAAGTAAGTCAAGAAAAATTGTTTCTAAAAGAAAAAATGAGCCTCTCAGATGTAAGAATGAATGATCTAGAGTGCATAATCAAAATTATGAGAGAAAATGAAAATAAAACCACATCAAAATGCATCTGTGGAGGAGGCGCCAACTAGTAACGAAGTTATGAACGCCAAATTGACTATTAAAAATACAGTTCCCTTCAGAACCGAAAAATTCACACCCAAGACTGATAACTCATCTAAAATCCATGCGAAACAAATCGCCGAACAATCGCAATGGCACACCGTTTCCTACAAAAATAAAAACAAATGATCAAAATGTTTTTAGATTGTCTGAGGTGACTCAAGCTACAGAAAGATCGCTAGACTCGATACAGTGTAAACAAAGCAACAATTATTCATCAAGGCAGCGCTCCGGCAGGAAAGCAGTCATAGGAGTGAACAAAAACGTTGATACGGTGACAGCTTTTCCTAAACTGGGGTACCTCCACGTATACCGACTATCTCCGGACACATCACCTGAAAATATGACACAAGTATTGAAAGAAACAGCTCCGCATATACCCTTCGAATGTAAACACCTACACAAGACTGAAAAAACTTATCCCATGATGGTGACATTTCCAATTGCTCATGTCCGAGATGTTTATAATCCTGAAATTTGTCCCGATGGAGCGATGGTCAACAGGTATAGATTTCGAAAGAAATCAAATTATCGGGAGAAGGCCTCGCGGCTAAATCAAACCCAAGGGTGAGTGAATCCGAGCAGATCTCAACTGAAAATAATTCATTTGAATATTCAATGTATCATTAATAAACTGAATATACTAGATGCATTCCTGGAGGAGCAACTACTAGATATTTTACTATTGTCTGAATATTGGAAAACCTATGAAACAATAGGTAATATAAAAATATGTAACTACCATGTAGTTGCCAACTTCTGCAGGACCAATAGCCGTCATGGTGGCATTGTTATCCTTGCCAAAACTAACAAAGCAATCTGTCGTAAAGAAATTGAACAAGTTAAACAATTATCTCTTGAAATGAATATTGAATATGGTGCAATATGTTTCAAAAATGATACCTCTATGATGAGTGTATACTGTTCAAATAACGGAAACATAGACATATTCAGCAATTCAAACACATTCTCATCTTGGGGATTAGGATTGAACATGAATTTTTTGCAGGCTTCAATGTTCAAAAATATTTTGTGTGATATTCTCGAATCTCATAACCTCGAATCCCTAATAAAACAACATACTCGTATTGCAAATACAAGGGGTAACACTAGTGCTACGGCCATTGTCTATATAATTACTAATGACAAACAATGTATTGATTTTGAAATTTTTGACTCATGCATTTCCAACCATTGTGCCCAAAGTATCATTTGAAACAGTCTCGAACTCGATCCACTAAAACAAGAAAACACTATCTTCAGAAAAAAATTCATCGACTTCAGTGTAGAGCAGTTCAAATATCTTCTGAGGAAGCTTGACAATAACTCATTGAACTTTTTACTTATAAATGGTTCTTTCGAAAAATTTTGGGAACACTTGTCTTTCGCATTCGAAGCATCTTTCCCTAAAATTCCCATTGAACCCAAATATTCACGGCCATCAAACGCCTCGGAATTCTCGTGAACACAAAGCTGAATCAGATAATCTGAGGAATTTCAATAACTTGCGTAAAACACTTCCCAGAAATGCCGCTCTTAATGATGAATATAAACGGTTGAAAAAATTATATAATCAAAATGTAAAGATAGCGAAGCTGATTCACTAGAAGAATCTCATGGAGGAATTGAATGATAAAAATAAGATGATCTGGAATATTGTTAATACACGTCTTAATAAAACAAATTTACAAAACGACATGGAGCTCGATCATGATGGTCAACGAATCTCGGATAAACAGGAGCTTGCAAATATATTTGGTTACTTTTTCGTGTCGGTAGTAGATGAACAACTCAAATCCAATTTCAGTAACGGTATCTCGATTAACTACACAACATCATCTTCAGCAAAAATGAATTCTTTTTTTTTTCAGCCTTTTCTGATGTCAGAAATTGAAGTTATAATGAAAAACCTAAAGGATAAAAAATCTACTGAACTAGATGAAATTCCAGTTTACCTAATTAAAAAGTGTGCTACAGAAATTGCACCATATTTGGCGTATACTTTGAATAAATCAGATGGATGGATCAACTGGATCAATTTCCAAGTATGCTGAAAATATCCTTAGTATCACATATCTACAAAAAAATGACAGACATTCCTTGCTCGACTATAGACCTGTTGTATTATTGAGTATATTGTCAGAGGTATTGGAGAAAGGGATGGCACATAGGCTGAAACAATATATAAAAAAGTTCAATATACTTAGCCCAAACGAACATGGTTTCAGAGATGGATGTTCTACTGAAACTGCAACTAGAGATTTGATTCAGCTGATACAGGATGACATAGAGGCAGGCGAGTTGGTTATTGGATTGTTTTTCGACCTATCCTGTGCTTTCGATACTCTTAACTTCAATTTCATCTTGACAAAATTGTATGCACTCAGTATGCGTGGAAAAATTGAGGACTGGTTCCGTTCATTCCTAGATGGAAGGAAACTTATAGAGTTGATGATAAAACATCTGATGAATTCTTAGTAGACTCAGGAGTTCTTCAGGGTAGCGTCCTGGGTCCACAGATTTTTTTGTTATTTATAAATGACTTTGCCGAACATGTGAAAGATGGAAAGGTTCACACGTTCGCAGATGATTTTTCACTTTCGATATCTGGCCCTAACATAGGTACACTAGTAGCTTAAACAAAAAATGTATTAAATCAATTCGACCAGTGGTATCAAAAGAATAATTCAATAATAAACTACCCGAGGACTGTTACTACTCGACTTATAAAAAATCCCCAAAACATTCTGTGGTAAACTTTTTTAACATGCTACATGATGACTTGAACAATCAGCAAACCTGTTCAGATTCGAAACAAAATTTAAATGTTATCTGTAGTCTAAGGTATTTTATAGTATTTCAGAATTCACTTTGGAGTGTCAATGAACAGTATACTGGGTACTGCCAACTTTCAGAGTGTTACTTGGTTTTGAGAATGTTTTTAAATTGTTTTATCGTTTTATTACTTTAACATTGTTCTGTTTTTGACTTATCAATCCAATGTAAATGGGTGTATGATCAATAAATGTCTATCTATCTATCTGTTGCATTTTTCTACCGACTGATGGAAATTACAAATATATAAACTGAATAGTAAAGGACCAAAAATGTCTCTGTCCAGAAGTACTGAGCAAGTTAATTTACTTTCGTCGACAGCTTTGAAGAGGTGGTCGGTGATGGGAAGTAGAGCTGTGATTGTGCTGTGTTGAGGTCTGAAACTGGACCGCATGGGTGTGATGATTTGGTGATCATTTATGAAGCTGCAAAGTTGGTTCTTCATGATCATTTGAACAACTTTCGAAAGACAAAGTAGGATGGTGATACGCCTCAAGTCAGAGAAATCCGAAGGGGAGTTGCACTTACCTAAAGGAATACTCACACCGTTCTTTCAATAACTTGGAAAAACACTCTTAGTTAAAATGGCATTAGCGAAAAAGGTTAACGGATCCAATAGATAACTATCTAAGAGGTGGACCATTAGGAGTGACATATTGTCTGAGTCCACTGCATCACTTTTGAGACGATTCAGGCAATTCTATATAAATGCAGACAAAATAAAAAGGGTTATCAATTATTGAAGAAGAACGGTATCGTTCTAATAATGAAATTTGATAGTTTGAATGCTCAGGTAGGAAAATTGTGCTGAAGTTTATGTTAATAAGGTTCACGTCATTCAAGTTATTCGAGATTTCTGTATTGTTACTTCTCAAAATTTCTAGTGATCTCAATGTGTTCCAATTTACTTTAGAATTTTTCTTCGCAAGAATAAAATCGAGGTATGCTTTTTTCTCACGACCAATAGCTCCGGTTGTGTAATTCCTGAGATCTTTATAACTATTCCAAGCAGTAGGAGAATGAGTTTGCTAAAATTACCTTGAAGGTACGGTCTCTGAGAGCAATTATTTCCTTGATAGTGTAGGTCAGCCAAGGGGCTGGTTGGTGGCTTTCTGACTTTTTTGGTAAGGACGTGGACTTCTCAAAAAATAATGTGTATGTTCAAATTTTGCAGGCTACGTACATTCGATTAGCGATTTTTTCATGTTGGTACTCTCGTCTTGAACATATGTTTACACTTTCAGCTGTTTAGCTTGTTGGTGAGAAGCATAAAAGTTGGAAGTTTTTTGCGTATTCGGCCATTCTCTGATTTCGAAATATATGGATTTAGGAACTTGCATCAAATTAAGTGTAAAAAATGAAATTAAGTACTCTAGAACAGTCAAAATGTTCATAGTGGCATGCGGTGAATTTTCTCCGGGTCAAGAAAATGTTTACAAGTGGTACAAGTTTTTCACAGAAAGTCCAGAAGTTTGTGAATGACGAAAGCTCTCCATGGACGCCCCTGCACATCAATAACCGATGGAAATGTTGAGAAAGTGGAAAAAATTGTTATGGAGAATTGTTGAATCACTATAGAGAAGTTGTTGGGGATTTCGGCATATCGGTTGGCTAATGCCATACAATTTTTTACGGAAATTTTGGCCATGAAGCATGTGGCAGTGAAATTCGTTCCATAATTGCTGAATTTTGACCAAAAAAATCGTCGCATCGCTCAGGAATTGTTGAATGAAGTCAACAGCGATACAGATTTGCTCAAAGGGTCCTAGCCAGGGACGTAGCTAGGCATTGGCGGTAGGGGTCCCCGCCAAGGGCGCAGAATACATAGGGGCGCAAAACTTTCTTTGTTCAAAATAAATGCAAGTAAAACAAAAAAATGAGTATAGGAGTAAAACAAAAGTATAAGAGTAAAAATAACCTCTTGCACACCAAGTTGCATGCAATAAACATTAAAGAAGTGAATTAACAAACAATGTTGATTAAACTTGCGAAAAGCAATCAAAACTTAGCATTTTGTAGCTGAATTTACAAAAAATTCACGGACCCCCTTCTTCCGGGGGGGGGGGAGTACAATTCGCCACAAACGCCATATGCTCTAGCTACGTCCCTGGTCATAACTAGTGACGAGTCATAACTAGCGACGAATCATGGGTATATGGTTATGACAACGCAACCAAAGTCCAATCGTCCCAATGAAGAGCCCAGGTGAGCCAGGACCAAAAAAATCACGATAAGTTCTATCAAATGTCAAGGTTTCGCTCACTGTTTTCTTCGATTACTGTGGTGTAGTGCATTAGGAGTTTTTGCTACATGGTCGAACGGTATTGTGGAAAAATAATTCATAACTTTCGAATCACGATATTGCACTTGCTCAGTCGTCATTGTTTGTTCGTAATTTTTTGTCAGAAACAATACCGTATCCATGCTTCAGCCACCGATTCTTGAACCTCTATTATTTTCGCTCTACATTTCAGACTTTTATAAAGTGATAAAAATTGCTGATGCAATTTGCTGATGATATATGCTGATGATACCCAAATGTATTCTTCTTTTCCTCATGATAGCTGGCAAACTTCAGTAGAAAAAGTTAATGTGGACCTTCAGAACTTATTGGATATATCTTTTGCACATAATCTCAA
>WOGR01001561.1:0-19556 GCA_015342045.1 Leptinotarsa lineolata | reverse complement strand
AATTTTCAGTTGGACCACCATATTGCATGGAACAATTGAAAAGCAAACTCAACTGGACACCTGCAAAATCGTATCTATGAGTGACAAAATATTTCAGCAAATCCAAATGGCTTTTCAACTGATGTTCAACTGATGTTACATTTCGGTGATATTGGGCACTTCCTCATTATGATAGGTTGGTTTGAGAGTAACTGAAATACTGAGGATGGGGTTTCTCAGAAAGGCTCGCTAGATCGCTGGATATAATGCCCCCGAATTTTCATAGAAATCCGTGAAATCCAAAATATTCTTTATTCAACTTCAGTCCATTCCCGAACTCATCAATAGAGTTATCATTCTTCTAGAAACATTTCATTGAAGATGGAATTGTAATCAGGCTATATTATTATTGAGAAGTGAATGGTGAACATTGTACAATGCGATGGACAAGGGCGATTTTTGAATGAAATTCTTATTGAAGTTTTAGTATTCACAGTTTATTCACAGATGAAAATGCCTATCACTAATCACTGATTTTGAATAATAAATCAATTTTTCCTACAGAATCAAAAATTCTATCTTCCTGAGATTCTTACCTTCCCATAGTCTGATCAAATGAAAATTGTGGTGGATTCCTTCACACATGTTTAGAAAAGGCAACCATCAACCACCCACTTGCGAATGGTGTCGGTCCTTGACACCATTTGCAAAACACGTCATACCTTATATCTATCTGAAAGAATGAAAGGCATTGGAAATACACATGACATAAGAATTCCTACAAAATAAAAAATAATCTGAGATATATAGTACCACATACAAAATCCAACATTATAGAAGAAAAAATTCAAAAATAACATAATTTGTCCTTGTGGTATAAAGTGTATTGGTGAAACTTTCAAGCAATCAAGAATATCATAGAATGAACATAGGTTACTTGAATAGGCAAAAAACGGAATCAAAATTGTCCGAACATGTTTTTAAATCCGTAGGTGACCATCAAGTGGAACGGAACAATACGAAAATGATCACCGGTGAACCATACGATAAGACACGCAAACTTAAGAAGTCAAAGAACATTCTTGTCTCTGGAGATGAAAGTATATTTCAAATATCCTAAAGAAAAATTTTGAAGGTGGCGAAATTCAACAGACTGATATTAGAGAACACCTCGTATCACATCGATTGTTTTAAAAGTCAATCAACAATACTGACATATTTCACTTCTCCAAACTGTTGAGGAAGTTGGAAAATCGATCAAACCAAAGATAAACTGCACGTTGTACTTGATTTTTCAGTTCTGAGGATGGGGACAGATTTTTTGGCCCTCGAAACGTTAAGATAAGTACAATTCTTAGCATTTATTGATATCCGAAAATATAAAATACTATAAGTTACTGATGAATACTACATTTTCCTATTGGGTGAACTAGAAGTTTGCCCTTCCTGCACTATTTTTCATTATTTTTTTTAATTTTGCAGATTGTGGAAGGTAAGAATTCCCAGATGAATTCATAACTTCGTTTTCTATTTGAAGAAAAATTATAGTGCCCTCGCGACGATGAGTGAAGCCGCACCATTGTTTTCCTCATTAAAAATACTGAAAATCTTGGTAATGTTTCATGGTGAATTTTACCAGTTAGGACTTCCATTGTCTAATATGATTTGAAATCTACCAAAGAACAAATGAAATTAGAAAGAATAGCTGAAATATCAATTATATCAAGCAATAAAATGTTAAATAAAAATACAATGAAACGAATAAAATAATTATTACAGAATAGAAGGAACTAAACTGGAAAAATAAGCAAAAATTGAAAAATATTTCAAACCAAGTTACTTCACGACGTTTCGAATGTTAGTATCCACAATCATCTTAGGGTGATGACTGGACCATTCCTCTGAGAAATTACTATTTAGAGATATCATTCGAGCGATTTCACCTATCTTCTCTTCCCTCTCTTCGTTTCAACGGATTAGCAAGAGTTGATCGTTTTCCCAGCTTGATTACACGTTTATATATTTTGTGTATCTCTACGCTAGCTTGGCTGAATACGTCGTTGGACAACAAATATACAACGTCTTTGAACTTCCTCTTAAACCAGTGCTCTTTCCTATGGATGATCTTAATTTGGGACCACCTGATGCCATGTTGATGAGTCCAAATATGCTTTGCTATTTCCGATTTGCTAGTTTCTCCTCGCTATGTGTTTCTCTTGTGCTCGGAAAAACGTTCAACTGGATCTTTATTTTACGTTTCATCGAATATTATGAATTGAATTATAGTTATTCGTTCTATTTCTATTTGTTCTTTCATAGATTTCGAATCATATTAGATAATGGAAATCCGAACTAGCAGAATTCACTAAATATCATGTTTTTTGCGTAAAACTTTTCCGTTTAAAATTGAAATGAGGACTTTTGGAAATACTCATTGTGAAATAATGTGAATCCAAGAATCACCTTTTCATTTTTATCATCTTCCATTTAAATTCAGTACAATTCCCAATTTTTTCAAACCGACCGTAAAAATTAAATTTCTCCGTAAACGCTGGTGAAAATTCTACAACTACAACACCAAGAAACATCAAGGAAAGTTTTTCGGTTCATCTTAATATTCATCTTTATTACTTCATTCAGGATTTATACAATTGTTATTAACATTATGTTTATGATACCCGTAAACTTTTCAGTGATTTCATTAGCTCCAGAAAAATTAAACTTGTATCAATTGAAACTGAAACAAGAAAGGCATTGATAAATTGTGTAATTTCACTGGAGTTCGACTGGGATAATTTTAATAAAATTTCTTTTATGTATAGTATATAAAACAACTTTTTATTTATTAACATCATTTACAAACTAATTTGTTATCGAGAATAGTAAATATTACAAAAGTCTCATCCACGAGTATATGTTGTACAGTAGGGTTTCCAGCAGAGTGTTCAACTCAAATTACCCGATTATAGAATATTCAGTTGATTGAGATAAGCACCCTGTATTTCGTGTGCGTGAATCGTTACATTATGAAAGTCCAAATGGGGTTATAAATTACAGAAATCAAAAGAGATGGACCATTTATTTACGACAACCCATTTGATTTCTTCACATCAATAAATGAAATGAATGCAAGTCACAATCTGGATTTATGAGATAGTAACATAGGAAAGATACATATGGGGTTCACATGGAAGCAATCTACAAGAATATTCAACTTTATGTTTCTCTGTGAACTATCTAATTGGTGTTTATCTGATTATATTGTGCTATTTCTACTACACTCAATTATGTGTTGCGAATAACAGAAAAATTCTTTAACACACAGATGAATTACAAAAGATAATTGCAGTTCCAAATGAATCGTAGCACCTGATTTACTATAAGCTATTGAGCTTGAAAATACTGTCAATTTCAATATACACAGAAGAATGATTCCTTACTTCTTGAACCTTATTTTCAGTTCATTACTTAAAACAGTTGAAATATAAATTCTGTAATTTTGATAAAATGGTTACGCAAATACACTGGGAAATCTGAATTTTGCCACATTTGAGAAATTCTCAACATTCAAGGTACGAAGAATCCATAAATTGATCTGCTTGAAAAGGCCAGTAACTTAAACCACAGTTGTAGATTTTTGAGCTTTTTTCAGTCAAGTGAACTCTTTTTTACAGTTTGGTTTCTGTCTCGACTTGTCCACAAAATCTAGCCTGCCTATTGAGTAGAGATATTGGAAGCTTTGAGTAGCATATCAAAAACAAAATTATCTTTTTCCACCTCAACAACCCATGATAATCAAAGTGACAATCTCGAAGGATTCCGATTCATGTGTCTTGTCAGAGGTTTATTCAGGAATATTTTGCAACTTTCAGTGTTTCAATTGACAAATTTCCGCGAACATTTTAAATGGATTATGACTAAGGTTCAGGATGGCAAAAGGTAAACATATGCATCGCGCGGTACTGTTTTATACCGCTGTCGACTCAATGTCATTGCACCATTCAGTGCAGATTAGTTCTTATCTATGGAATAAGAAGTGCCTCCCAAAAGCACCGATATGAGCTTAATCGAAAATTGGCAGAATGTAATTCTAGAGCCGGGTAATAATTTCAATCGCATTTGTATGAGATGTTGTTATTCTGCTATTTTTATGATATTTCTCGATAGTCGTGCTGATAAAATTATTGTTTTGTTGTTTGGTTGAAAGAAAATGAATGGTTATTGGTTATAATTGATCATCGATCTCTATCTTTTTAACCAATATTCAAAGATATTTTGAAACGTAACCACAAAAATAGTTTACTGAACGCCAATGTATAATACCTATGTCTGTCATTAAGAAAGTTACATCACTGAAATTAAAAGGCACTCAAATTTACGTGTTCTATTGCCAAAGATTATTTCTGAAAACTAAATAGATTATTGCATCGAATAGTTTCTATCTGAAAATCAGTGTGAAGTATTGAAATTAAACATATCCAAATGAAAAACACTGCGAAAGAGTTCAAAAAGTATCGTTTATGACTACTTTTTTAGTGAATTCAGATAATCTGTGTTTCGAATAATTGTTTTATCTATATAGTAACTCAAAAGCACATTGCATGTAAATGTTATATGCTTCTCATGATGGATGAAAATTATTTTTCCGGATGGCTTATATATTTATATATTTTTTTGGAATTGTCTTTGTTTTCAGTTCTGTCACGAGCTATCAGTGACTTCAAAAGAAGCAAAAGTGGTTCATTTATATCCCCAAATCTGGCTCATAATTTCTACCAGGTTAGTGGATAACTCTTCCGATGATTTACTCCATGCTTCAAAAAGAACAACTTGATTGTCCTTCTGGGTTGTTTTTGCTTCATTGGCAATCTATCGTTTTGATAATCGCCAGTACTAAACATTTTCCTATTTAATATCACCCCCTATGTAGCTTCACACAGAAATAAATTGAACGAATACTTTTTGGGCGTGGGAAAAAACACCGGAGAATTCGAAACGAGATCCGCGGAGGATTTGTGAGGAGGTTGAATAGATATCGGCTGGATGAATGAACAAAATTTTTATCGTATCCACGGATAAATCATTCAAAGTGCCTTATGCAATATTGGCGTTCTTTGTGGATATGTCTGGTGTATGGTATACGCCCGATATTGCGAAAGATTTGGATCAGTATCTGCTGTACGTTTGTTGGAAAAAACGTCTTTGATGTGCTAGGAGACTCGACAGTAATAGATATTTTTTGTGCTATATCGCTGCTCGTTGTCAAGCAGTAAAGGTGGAAAATTTTCTCTGGGATTTTCCTATGGAATAAAATGTGGCCTATACAAAGGAATGTAGTTGAAAGGAAAAGATCATCCATTCCCTTTTTTAAATCTTCAATTATTTCACTTATTTTATTACGAAAGCAAGATTGATGATAACAATAGTCATAATTAATAATGATAGTGATAATAGTGATAGTTATGATACTGTTGTTAAGATGTCACTCAATGTCTCTTTCCCTCTTATTCTCTATAACTTTTTGTACACTCTTGCAAGAGCCCTTAATTATATAAGGTAAAAACTAATATCGATGTAGTAAGTTGTCTATATCATTTTCATATAGTAATATATATTTAACGATTCTTACCAATTCATTTTTGTTGGGTAGGGAAATGCTAAGTAGTTTTTTTTTTAAACAGCAGGTGCATCTAAAATCACTTGACGCCCAAATTATCTGATCGAAATTGTAATTAGTGTGTTAAAATCTTTAGTAACCCACGGCACTAAGAAAGCAAGCACATTACCTGCATACTCAACTCCCTTTCCCTTCAAATACGGCTCAAAACCTGGAAATTAACATACATACAGGTTGGACGTGATAAACTGGCGCCCAACGTGGGGCCAATTTTTTTATTGTCAACGAAATTATATTAAAATACCTATAGTTCATGCTGGAAATATCCTTGTTTCCTTGGTGTGTTGAAGTTGAATCATTGCTTTTGTAATGTATCGTTTAATTATTTGTAATTTTCTCAGTTTTCAAATATTGAATTATTGCTTTTGTGATGTTTTGTTTATAGTTCAATTGTACAAATATGATGCGACACACGTTTTTCCCGAGTTTTAATGAAATTGACATCCGAGTGCACCAATAATTTGTGATTTCATTTGAAGGTTTATGTGTAATTTTTATTTCTGCTCTAATTTGAAAGTTTAAGGTATTATTCGTTCATATGAGGGAAAGATTGCTTAGAAGAAAATCGAATGAAAAACTTTCACAATTATTTCAAGTTGGGATCTTGCTAGATATTAAGGCTTGAAAAAGGTTTACCACTCGAGTGTCAAAAAAAAATTAACTTTGTTTTGTTGCATTCGAGTGTACCGAACATTTGCATTCAAATCAGTTATTGCATTCAGTAACTTCGAAAATTACTGTATCTAAATTAGTGAGAGATGAGTTGCAAGACGAATAAAGTGTTAGAGGATTTTTGGAATTTCATTCTGAAACAGTATGTTCTATGCGACGTCAGTTGGAAGAACAGAAACTTTTGATCAATTAGTAGAGGGATTTCGTACAGACTTTTAGGAAGAAATTCGAAGTAATAGGCAAGGGAATTGTGAACCTATCGGTGAGTTTTTCGCGAGAATCACTAATATGTTTGATAGACTTCCAGAATCGTTGACGGAATCAGAAAGGCTGGAAATTATTTGCAGAATCTTGGAACTTCACTATAAAGAAAAGATAGGATTAATGAACTATCGTAACGTGAGCGATATCGATACGGAAATCGAGAGGGTAGCAGACATTCTGTTAGTTTATTAGAGCCTGATTCAGCTAATGATAGGATTGAGAGTCAAATGGCGAATCCACCCAGAGCACAGAGATCTAGCCGATCAGCAGCGACTCACAGTATAAATTGTTGGAACTGTCAAGAACAAGGTCACCCCTTTTCAAAATGTGAGAAGCCACTAGGTAATCTTTTTTGCTATCGTTGCAGAAAACCAGGAGTAACGAAATACAAATGTCCTTGCGCGCCAAAAAACGAAAGACAGGGTCGAGCTCCAGCCGAATATCTACCCTGAATCATTCAATGGATCAGCAACCAGCGAACGATTCGTGGCTAGCTTGGTTAGATTTTATTCAAATGGAATTTGAAAAAGTACAAATTAAAAGTGTGTTCAAAGTGGTTCCCAATGACCCTCGTCCATACTTAGATCTCTTTTGGATTCTGGGGCATCTCAAAGTATAATTGGCTGATCGGGTTGGGTTAAGTTACGGAATCTCGGTTTAGTTTTGTAAAAGTACCTTCACTTAGAGTAGCTAACGGATTCGAATGCGAAGTTCTGGGACAAGTGAATGTTTCAGTTGGTTTAGATAATGAATGTAGGATAGTTGGATGTTTGGTAGTTTCACATGTAGATAGGGATCTCATATTAGGAATAGATTTTTGGCTTGATTGCAAATTTTGTGAAAAATAGTTGGGAATTCGAGGACCAATCTGAGGGAATACCAGAGGTATATGGACTTGAGATATCGAATTACGAACGCAAAGTTCGGGTCGACAATATTGTTTGCGAGTTTTTTGCTAAGATGGGCAACGGGTTAGGATGCGCTAAGGGAATAAAGCATAAAATCAATACCGTGTCTAGTGAGCCAATAAAACAAAAATATTACAATGTTTTCCCGTATCTGCAAAGAGTTATTGATGTAGGAAGTTGATGATATGTTGAAGTTAGAGCCTTCTAGGTCTCCATGATCGTCACCGGTTGTTATGATTAAAAAAATCATCAGTTAAATAACGATTTTGTGTTGATTTTCGAAAAACCAATGCCGTTACTTGCAAAGACGCTTACCCACTTCCTTATGTCAATCCTATTTCAGGCCAATTACGCGGAGCTCGCTTTCTGAGTTCTGTCGATGAAAAATCGGCTAATTGGCAGAATGTAAGAGCTTGTGAAATGTGTGAAGCCAGAAAAGCTGGCCAACAGTTATCTTACGGGAATATGAGTTGAAGAGTCATTTCTCGTCCTTGGGAAGTACTTTGTAACGTAGTTGCCACTTTATCAACCTTTTCGTGATTTTGATGTATAGATTTCCACAAGTAGAGAAGAAATAATATACATCTTGAGTAAAAAAGATATAGTGGAGAAGATTTAAAATCAATAATCTACGGTAAATCCTGTTCACTGTTTTACTTCGGAAAGGTTCTCCGAAGATTTCATTTCGAATAAATTCTGATCCCAAATTTTGCTGGCTCATTCAATTTTTATTGTATCTATCTGCTTAATACATTATTTCAAATCATTTTTCTGAATCAACTTATGGTATTTTGTGGATATCAAAAGTCCACCTACATGGTGACCAATATGCTTCCATGAAGATCTGAAGTTTTCCTTCTGACTTATTGATATAAGATAAGGAATCGTAAATCTTTTCTGTCCATGATTTAATAAAACGATTCGTAGTGAAACCATGTCAATTCCAGTAATTTCACTGCAAATTTCACGATGAAGTATTTCTATATTATCGAGCCGAGTCGACCTTTCATTATACAGTTCAAATCACAAAGGTCAACATTTCAAAATCGAGAACGTCCAATATTGGACAACTACAAACATGTCACGGCAAGTTATATGGAAAAACAATCCAAATGGAGATGTGAGAATCCAGAACAAGCTACATATTGAAAAAGAGTTTTCATTGATTTTTTCTGGAGCCATTCACCTACTACAATCTGGAAAAATCAATATTAGTAATGAAAAACGGAAACAAAATATTGCCAAATTTAGTTTTCCGTTTTTGAAATTGTGGTAGTTGAATGATACCAGAATGAAAACGATGAAACCTTCATATTTTGCTTCATTGATCCAATCACCACAGAAGTTCAATCTTCGTTAGAAATGTCTTGAAAAATTATTTGAAAAATTGAACAACTCAATGAAAAAATCTCTCCTAGTAATTAGGCATCCACGAATAGTTATGAACCAGCCTCAAGAATATAAATGAGAGAGTTTTCGCAGGAACTTATGGAAATTCACTCAGAATGAACGACGATCAACAATCGTTCATATTTAGAAAAACTGATATTATGTATTTCAGTTTTTTTATGTCAATAGCACATTATTCAAAATCATAATCTAACATTCATTAATATCAATTCAATATTATTAAATGACATTGAGATACACAACTGGATATCTTGTTAATGCCTTTGGGTTGAAAAATGAGGTTATATTACAAAAAGTTATGTTAGTTACGGATTTACTTCATTAGGACTTTACATTTTTTTAAATATGGATTCACTTTCTATTCCTCATTCCTAATGAAAGAGAATTTCCCACAGTTGGAATTGTATGTAATTTTTTCATTTCAGGAATTATGAAAAACTTTTTCAAGAATTTGTTAACTAATCAGGTCAATTTTGCTAATTCATTTCCATTGCAAATTTCAAACTCGAAGAAAGTCTGAAAGAAAATGTTCTGAATTAAGGCAAATTTTGAAGAGTTAAGTAATCATTTTTCTGTATGGTTACCATTTGTACTTTCAATAGTGGAACATCATTCTACCATAAACCTCCAAACACCAGCTGTGATAGTTGACTGGTTTTTTCCCTTTTTTCCACAAAAATTTTTTTTAAATGCCACAAAAATGGTCCTTCATTGTACTAGAAGTGACTACAACATCGACTGAGAAAATACGTGATTCATTTATTATTAGATGTCAGGTACAAAAAAGATAAATTATAATAATTATACGTTGGAAGAAAGGGAAATCGCCGCCCAGCAGGTTCTTTTTATATAATATACTAGTTTTGTGTCAACAATTTCAGTGTCCACACATTGGTCTTACCACAGATAAATAGAACTAAATCTAACACACAGCCTCTATATAATGTATAAATATCATTTTTGGTATTCCGTTAACCTACCATAGACTTGGTAAAATATACACATGCAATTGATGGATATTTGGTTACTTTAGAGAAACCCGACCTCTTCCACAGAAACGTAGGAATCTAGACAGCTTTGCTACATCATTTTATTATGTAGGCCTCTTGAATTCAAGTTTTGTACGTAGTTGTTTTTTGTCATAAATCAGTTATTTCATGACAAAAAACATCGTATCGTATCCAAACATCATTATTAGTAACTGACCGCTTGATCGAAGTTTAAATTAACATATAAAATATCGTTTTTCAAAAAAATTGAAGAAGAAAAACGTGTTTCTCAAAACCCTATATCTGAAATTTGAAAATTTTCCAATAACTAATTCTATACATAGCATTGAGAAGTACATTTTATTCATATTTGTTATGGTAAGGGAAATATTGAAACGAAAATTTCATTCAGTACCAGAACTAATAAAAATATTTCAGAATCAGTACGGGGAAATGTTGAGAAGGAACGAAAATACCAACATTCTTCAGTATTCCAATATTTTTGTTGACCTAAAAGGGGGAATAATTTAGAAAACTTTTGGAAACACAAAAAATGATAATAAAAAATAAGAAGAACCTTCTCTTCTCTGTGTTAGCTTTAAGGAGGCACATCAATAGTTTTACAAAATTTTGGAATGAGATCATTTTCAAAGTTATTTTATATTATGATAAGTATATGCGTTTGGAAAATATTTCTCATCTTATCTTTAGGAGAAATATTGATTGAAAACTGAGTTTGAAAAGAATTATATATTTTCGTTTGCTTCAGAAAAGTAGACAAAATTGTTTTTAATGAGGTTAGAGAAAATGAAGAGGAAGAAAATGTTTTCATCAACTATGCAATAATTTTTTTGACATCTTTCGAATATTTTGGAAACGACTAGAAATATAATGAGTTTCACTGAAATTATTTTTCGTTGGACTCAGTTCAGAAAATTTTGAAATAAAACAATATTATTCAAATTATTGGTATTCAGTGAGAGGTTAAAAAATATTTTCATGTACAATCGACTTGGTACTATTTAAGGGTGGTAATACTGGTATTCATATATGGAATTTTTATTTATCAATTTTCATTTGTCAATATTTGCTGAGAGTTAATTATTTTGAACATGTAACGTCACACTAGTCACTTGATAAGTATTGGCCCTCTGGAAGTCAATAATTGTATAGTAAATAAGTTTGTAAATATTTGGAGTTGCATAATTTCACTTTTCCAAAAATAGTACATCCCCAATATTGATAAATGATGATTTTGAGATCGATACTGTTTGGTCTATTTTTGCTCATATTTCATTTGTGTTATAAATCACTTATTTCGAGACTTTTGTAGCGTATTAATTGGAGCCTGAAGAAATTATTTTTCGTTTTGTAAGAAAATTTATTCATTCATGACGTGTTCGAACACTGTATTGCAAGATTTGCTCAGGGCAGTTTACAAAACCGCAACAAGGATGGAAAATAAATCATTTTAAACAATAATGTCTACAAAATCTCAATTAGTTTTTACCGAAACTCTGTTAAAATCATTCTTCATTGAAAAGGTAGTTTTCTATAAGGATCGAAATAGGTAGAACTTGAAAATTAGAAAGTTATTATATAGCAAAACACGTGTTGTGGTTTTGTAATCTATTCAGAGAGAATCCCATAGTGAAGTTACGCTTGAATAAATTCATTATTCGCCTCATCTGATAATGAAAATCTTCTGTTGAGACAAATCAATAGTTGGTATTCATTTTACAATTTTTATATGATGATTATTTATACGATTGTATCGTAAAGGAAAAAAAAACTTATTTTCCAATTTTGAAGTTATAAGCAGTAATAAGCACATGAAAAAATCGAGTATATTGCAAAACTCAACCATTTGCAACGTTTTCTACCATAACATTGAATTTCATGGAAGAACATATATTGAAGGAAGTTAAAATCCTGCGTTTCTGTAATACCTGAGGTTGACTTCATAAAATTATACCTAATAAACAAGTTCGGACTTCCAACAGATTCAAAATCTATGGAAGAGCAAAAAAATAATCAAATTACTATAAATAATTGTATTTACATATTCGATTGAGTTAGTTGAACCCGAAGTAATTATTTTCAGTGTTATGAAAGAGTGTGAACTCTCACGGCCGTAGATAAGTGTGTCAAAGCTATATTTCTGATGTTTTGGCCGTGGTCTCCAGGTTTTTGTGCCAGACATTTCGTCTACTACTGCGATAGACATCATCAAAGCCGATGAAGTAACAAATAAACTGTTGATATGAACACAAAAACGCAGAATCTGTTTTTCTTAACACAGAAACTGTTTCTGCGTTGAGAACAACTCAAACACTTCAACCGTTACCTCATCGCCTTCAGTAATGCCTACAGCAGTAGTAGACGAAACGTCATAAATGGCATAAAAACCTGCAGACCACGGTCAAAATCAGAAAAATAGCTTGACACAATATTTTCAATGATTTGAGAATTTAATTCATTCTTTCATATGAGCTTCCATGAATTGACAACGAAACTCCGAACTTGCAACATTGATCAAGAAACATCGTCAAACTACTTAGATAGCATTTGGTTTCTCTAAAGTTCTGTAACCTTCGTACTTGCTCATAGTTTCAATTATTTTATTACACGATTTGAGCGATAATACATTTACAAATATAAAAACATCTAGAAAGTTCGTTGAAGGTGACTGGGTATAGGGGTTGTACAATTTGGGGGCAACAGAGGGACGAAACAATTTGCAGATTCGTAGAACCTGCGAAATTCACTTTAGCACCAAATATACTGTTTGTTCTCATCAGTCAGTCTACATTTTGAAGAAGTTTAAGAGCAGTCTGTCGATAGGGAAGACGGCTGGGTTTTCTTTCGACACCATCTTTGAGAAAAAATGTCACAATTCCAAAGAGTATTATAAGTAGTATATATCAACATAAATAGCAGTAAATTACACCTGCCATCCGTTGTGCTGAATTATTTCGAGTTTTTTTCACATGGAACATCTCCATGTTGGGATACAACGAAATTTGGAAGCTTTCAATAGAATGCGTGATGTATATTGAATTATTACGGGTGAGTTTGGTGAATTACAGCATTTATGACTATAGTCAACAAATAAATAGAATACCTTTCACAAATCAGATTCGTTTTTCAATCCAAATTATCTTTAATGACTCAACATTTAGTTTTGATGAAACATTACGGTTGAAACATTTCAATCAGAAAGTATCTTCAAAAGTCTGCTCTAACTAAAAAAATATTATTTCTCATTTTGAATCACTTCCAAAATCAAATTTCACCGAACCTACTTTTTTGATCTAAACGTGATTTAAAAAACGTATTTTGAAAATTCGGTATGTATCATTCGAAAGGAATACTACCAACCAAAACAAACAATTTGAATCTATTCAGAATGTTACAATAAATATCATCAAGTTTCAGAATTGGCCAACTGAACTAAATTTTGTTTAACAAATTTTGATGCTCTTATCAAAATGAAATTATTATTCTTTCCCAAAGCACTTTTCCACATCTCAATGAAGTACTCTTCTGTTCAACGTCACATCCGCATAATAGTTTATGTGTTTTATCAACTCGAAGAGGATGATTGTTATATTTTTTTTTCAAAACATGTATATATAAATTGAAAGGAGTATATTTGTGGGAGAGATTGATATCTGGGAAAGAAAGAAAGCCAAAATTATTGTTTTCTATGTATAGATACCTCTTCAAGGAAATGTTTGTTTCAGATTGCAGATATTCTCCTTCATTCCGAACTTGTACTCCACCTGTGCATGCGTTGAATTGAATTGAATGGAATAGTGGAATTTTAAAAATCTATATAACCAATAGAAATACATTCCATAGAAATATATCACTTTCAGTATCAAACGTCACCCATGCTTCCAGATAGTATTACTGTTTTCCTTGCAGCATTCTGAATTATTTTATAATCCAAATATTGAAAACTGATTCATATATACGACACCCTTTGATACAGATGCTTTTTGTCAAAACTTAAAAATATCTTCCATTAGCGCCATTGCGATAACGGTCGCTGTGGTCGCTCCTGTTGGATAGTCTGCTTGATGCCCTCGTTGGAAGAGAAGTAAATCTGCAAGCTTGTGCAGACGACCTTGCCATCTTGGTCCACATCGGAAAGGGTAACTTGTGATATCCTCCAAAGTACGGCTCAGACGAAGCTCTCTGGCTTACAGAGACAGGCTTGTCTGGCTATCTGTGGTGCCATCAGTTACACACCGTCAGCGGCCATGAAGATCCTTCTAGAACTGCCTCCTCGACACATTTTTCTGGAGTGAGAGGCTAGATGGACTGCATACAGACTTGTGTACATCACAAATTGCACAAAGCAATATAATGCAGAGTACACCAGTCTACTGGCTGACACTAGAAGTCACAGCATTCTGGGAATGAGCTCTGATTTTATGCCTCCAACTGTCAACTACTAATTGCCTTTTATAGTACTTTTCACGAGTAGAGAGGACTGGATCCACCTGGAGAAGGAAATATTGAGAGCAGACAGTTGTTGGTTCACAGATGAATCAAAAACACCTTCAGACTGTGATGCAAGTGTTTTCATTTGCAGACTCAGGGAAGAGATATAAACCTGCCTAGGGACCTATGCGACTGTATTCCAAGCGGAAATCATTGCTTTTGAATTGTGTGCGAAGAGATTGATAAAATCCAACCTCACGTACAAATCAATAAAAGTTTTCTCAGACATTCAAGCGGCGTTGCAAGCTCTTGGATCCGACCGAGCAACTTTTCAGTTGGTTCAGAGTTTGGTAGAACCAGACTCTCACCATCTGACCTGAAACATCACTTACCATTTGAACTCATCGACCTCGTCACGAAGCTGGATTTATTTGGTCGGTTGAATAGGTGTGAGCCGTAATAACCTTTGCGGGTTGCGGTAGAGAGTTGAATATAGACCTACTCACTTTTGACTTAATCTAACCTAACACACTCACTTTTGACCCAACCGAACGTGACCTAACGGAAATTATATAGCTCCAAAATTACACATCGATGCTGTCACTGCGAAACGTCTATGTCGAAAAGTGCTACTTGTCAGGAGATACAAAAATACTGTCATGAAATTATATGAGTATTCGAACTCTATTTCTGTTTGTTGATGAGAAAATTTGTCTGTGTTGTCGTGCATCGAGATTGCTGATCAAAATGGAAATTTTGACATACAAAAATTTGTGGTGACAACGTCAATATTCAACTGTTATCTCTCGTCATTTGTAAAACCTAATGTCACCCGCAATTGTGAGAGGCAAGCATTTTTTGGGGTCATATGATACATGAAAATTTTGGCAAATTGGAAACGATAGCTCAAGGGGAGGGGATATTTTGCCGAAACTTCTTGTTTGGCTTTTATAAATTTAGATGTCGATCATGATGACCAAACACTTTGACCTCTATAGGCAAAGGAGATTCTTGTGCGGCCTTGTTGAGATTATTTTTCAATATTGAAAAGGGTTCTTCATTTTGTAACGCCGTATAAATTCGTGGATTATGAAATTATGAAAAACATTGGGTTTTTTCCAAATAACAAAAAAACAATCGAATATCGATGCGGTAACTGCAAAACATCGTTCGTCAAGAAGTTTTCCATTTTTAAATTTTGATGCCAACTAGACCACGTTACTACAGTGAATCTTATGTCAACAAAACAGACAAATTTCATCATCAACAAAGAGAAATGAAGTCAATAACAGTAATAGAAACGATTTATATAAGTATTTTGCATCTCCTGAAAAGTAGGATTTTTCGATGTTTTGCAGTAACATCGTCGATGTGTAATTTTAGTCCGAATTTTCTCAATGATAATGACAGATATTTTTTGAGAGATATTAAATGACCGTCTAAAAATTCATTCTTGGCTTGCGATCTAGTATATTTGTTTCATTTCGTCAGAAACTGTGTTCATACACTTTTACGGCTCCTTGGTTTTTGTTGCTGTTTGAAAATTTTGTTTCCAAATGAAAAATGTTGTTATTACAAACAGAAGATTGAAATGATACCTCAAAAATGTTTTCGTTCAGGTGGAGAAATCTATGAATGTAGTATTGGGCTGTAGAGTACAATTTGGGATGGGTGATTTTGAAATAAGTTATAAGAAATCTGCACAAAGTTGAAGTACAATATATCTTCAGATTCGTATGTGAATATGAGAATTCGTGTAACAGTAATTCTGTCGAACAATTTTCATGATTTTTGTTTTTTGTTTTACGAATGATCTTTTATGTGAAGAACCTGTGAAGGACAGAATAACTTCATCTCAAAAGGAAAAGATTCGGTATATTCCTTTTTATTCATAAACGACAATCATAAACATTGTAGTTGGAGAAGAGGACTCAATTTCATTCTTTCGAATATCCTCAAGTCAGTTGCTTTCATCAGCAAAATTATGAAAAATAATGTAAGATTCAATAAATATCATGATTCTAGAAAGCATCTGATCATCAATAATAGTCTTATCATCAATTCCAAAGAGTGTTATAAATCCAAATAATCGTAAATGATGGTTCCATATTCAGATTTCATCAAATGATATCATAGGTCACAATTCCATTCCGAAAGTCAATTCATATTACTTTGATTGAGAGTAAAATACTATGGGGGTCACACGAGAAAATCAGATCTGCAGTAACAGTCACATTCTGAATGGAATGTTTTTAAAACAAGAACCTGAAGAAAAAAGCTCCATCCAAGATTTTTCTGTCTATCGAATCAAAGTACGTAATTTCTGATTATGACGTATAAATGGTATCAATGGATTACTAAAAATGGAAAATATAATCCGGTTCTTCATCTTATTTCGAAAAATGATAACATTTTTTTAATATAAGTAACCAATATATCATGCCACATACAACATCAAACATAAATTGAAAAGATAAACTGATGAAAAAATTATGTAAAGCTCATTGATAAAAGATCATTTGAAATGTAAATACTGAAAACAAAACTGATGGTTTGAAAATAACTCAACAGAGAGGTATGTAACTTCGAACAACGATAAATATGTTTTGATTTCTTATATTGCACTTACTTCAATTGCGATGTCATGTATCACTCAAGAATTATACAAGTTTCCATCTGAATTCAGATTTGAATTTTTTTATAGTCCGAATCGAAGACATCGAAAGTTATGGAAAATATGTTCAACTGTTCATTATAGTTCAAAGAAAAAATTGGTTTGTATCAAATCTACTTTTTTGTTGAATAATGAGTTTCTGCCTTCTTGATATCACCTTCATTTCATGATTTTTAAAAGTTTTACTTGATTTCAATGCAATTGACACTGGCACGGATCCATATGCACATTACTCATATGCATACGGCACTATATTTTTCAAGATTGTTTATTTTTGCAACTATTTGGCTACGCCTTGGCTATTCATGTTTCCTTTCCGTATGTTAACTGTGTTTCTCGCTGTGCATCTTCACGAGAGAAAAAAACGAGCCAAAACAAATTGAACAATTTTCGTGCTTTTTCTCCTATAGTCTTGAAAATATCGAATTACAAGAAATATAGGCATTATAGAATATGAGGTGTGTTTTATCAATCATGAATTCTGCAGTCTAGATGTGAATGAATAGTCCAAGTTCCATTAGTTCTGGATATGAAAAGACATAAGGCAGATGTGTCAATTGATAGGTATTAGAAACTGAATGATGCGGTACATTAGCTAGATCACCGATGTGTGATTTTTTTCGTATTTATTTACATTATATGTCATTTATTTTGCATCAACCCGACTATATTAGTAAAAAGTAGTATCTATTTCATTTTATTTTCCAGATAAAACCACCGGTTTGGTAATACCTCAGGATAACTCATAGAGTTTATCGATTAGTAAGTCTTATATCACATGATTTCTCTTATTTTCAAATTCATCAATACAGGTTGTTCTAACAGGTTATCTCAACCTCATTTCAGAGTCTGAAAATAATGCAATAATTGCTGATAGACTTCAGCCAGTACGGGATATAAAAAGGTTTGAATAATTGTTCGATGCGTCTTCGCTCCCTTGCTCAAATAAGTTTTTTTGTTCATGCTGAATATTACAAAAAAATAACATTTACAGAAACTTCTTTTTGTCAAGAAGAAAAATGACATTGCAACATCTACTACGATATTCGCCTCACTCGAAAAAGAAAACTCCATGAAAAATACTGTCTTACGTTGATAGTCGAAAAGTACTGCAAAAGTTCAGTACTGGAAGGGGAAATTCAAAATGCAAACCTCCATGAGGTACATTTTTCGGGTCTTCCCGTCGAGTTGGTAAGGTTTCTACCGAGATCCTACCACTTTACTACTTCCAAAGAGTAGATTGAGATCAGAACGCCAAACATATTTGTAGTAGAAACAATGTTCCTTTTCGTTAGTTGCAATGATTAGATCCTGTCATAGTTTATACTGATACTCAAAGAGAAGAGTGTTCTATCCTATCGTTACTTCTTGAAAATGGCCTTATTTCACTCCCAAGTGGGATAATATGTCACTTCCTCATCCCGATAACGTAGGATGGATTTGCCTACAAGCATCTCTTCCTTACTCTTCGTAAAATCATCTTTTGAGGGGGATCGTTGCACATTCATCTGTTGTAAATTCCATACCCGTAGCATGAGTATACTCTTACTTCACTTTCGAAGACTAATGAAAAATCTTCTTCTCTAAAGCATGAAGTTCAAGATCATCCATATCAAATACATGGGTGACATTCAGCTAACAGTCTTCAAGAGTGCGGCATCTGTATTTCTGAGCTGAACGGATGACAGTGGCATGCACAAAAGAAGGCGGCTGAGGGAATCCAACTTTAACGCACACCTGGAGGTGATTCGCTCTTTTTGGACAAAAGTATATTCTGGTGAAGCAAGTCCTCTTCAATGGCATCAGTTTCTTGAAGCACTTCATTACTTGGTCGGGTACCATGAAGCATCCGAGCAAATGCACGATAAGTGCGTGAGAAGTTGTATCGAAGGCCCTGCGATCTGATCCAGGATTGAAGAAGTTGCACTGCACTGATTATACTTATGTCGATGAGCAGGTTCTTCTAGCAGACTACAGAGAGATCAACTAAGCATATTGAAAGATGCCAGTAAACGACTGGAGTGAAAACTGGTAGTATTTCCCATGAAGAGTTTAGTCTGGTGGTTATCATTTTTCTCAGGCTACTCTGCGGAAACTTGTTAATATTGTTTTTGACGATTTCAAGAACTGCAGAACCTACTCTGAAATCAAGTTGCAATATACTTCTAAACAGTTCAAGGTAATTCGACTAAAATGTTTTGAGCCGAATAAATACTTAATATAAAACAGACTCGATAAAATGATGACACGATTTTATTCAAACCTTTGGCTTTCGCTGATTTTGATTTGTATTTTTGAAATTTCGACTACCTACCAGTAATTTGGTGCATCCAGTCAAACTTTATGGAATTTTTATCAATAGCTATTTGAGCTGTTCAAAATTTCAAGTAGTTGACCAGGTGCCAAAAGCTTTATGGCCATAACTTATTGAAATTTGAAGAGATATCTGATGAATCAGCATATTTCTTGGGATTCGAAATTCTGAAATGGAAGTCTGAAGTGTGAAATGAATGAAAACTGAGAGCAATTGA
>WOGR01001560.1:0-10399 GCA_015342045.1 Leptinotarsa lineolata | reverse complement strand
GACTAATTTTATAAGTACCAGTAACATTTTGGAATTTAATACTTCACACTCAATTATATCCTTCGATGTCACAATGAGGACAGGTGAATACAGTTATAGTAACAGTACATGTGCGAATTGATTTTGCACATTTACATCGACTTTTCGAGAACCTACTTTTGCGTACTGTGCAAAAATGGCATCGTGCCCTTTCTTCCGGTTGAACTGATGCAATATGTCCACCAAAAGACTGCTGGCCTACATTTTTTATTTTCTGTTGCAGAGGCATTGATGAAGTTTTTAGGCAAGATCGTTTCAGAACTGGAGGTTTGGTCAGTGCTTTTGCTAGATCTGTCAAATAGGTTCTTCTACCATTTTGTGATTAGTGTTGCTGTGATAAATTATTTGCGAGTTTATTCCAGCAATATTGAGTAATGCACAGAATACAGTGAACGGTCATCTATTACTCACTCTAGTACACGAATATTCTGTTTTCCCTCTATCAACAACATCAACTCTTCCTCTTGTCAAGTTATAAAATATTATAATCGAAGGTTTCATCTGATCGCCAGTTTCTGTGTCTATTTCATCGTCATCATAAAAAGTTGAAATCATTAGTATTTTTTGTTTTTTTTTGAACATAGGATGTTATCATATATTTGTTTTGATTTTGTCCCCAAACAAACATGCTGCAATTTATTGGTCGGATATTTGTTTGCAAAAAAATAGGAGACAATTCTCTTTCATTCTTTCTTATAGAGCCAACTAAAGTTAGACGATAATTATATAATAACTCGTTTGCTAAAGGTATGGAAGAGAAGTAATTGTCTGCAGTTACATTTCTACCTGTACCACTGAGGTGTCTAAACATTCGTTTCACTACACTTCCAGTGTCGTTATTGATTTTGTAAGGGCCATCTGGTTGTTCACCTGAATAAATTTCAATATTGTGAGTATGGAATACTCAAGCATCTACAACAGCGTAAATTTTGATTCAATATTTAGCAGGTTTATTTGCTATGTATTGCCTGCATCTTTCTCGAAATACTCCAAGCTGAGTAGTTTTGTACACATTTTACATTGAATTGTTCCACTACACATCTCATTGAAGAAAAGTTGTCTTCTCTAGCTCCATCATCAAATCTGAGAGCTCTCACCAAAGTATGAAAACGGCGTTGCGACATTGTAGCTGCAACGTATTCTGGAGCCGTGATATCTGTGTTCCACAAATCGTCGGTATTTAGGTGTTGAGTCTTTTTCACACCAGCTAATTATAATATTCCCAAAAACGCATTCATTTGATCAAAATCGGTAGCAAAGCAATTTCTTTCTCTGCTAAAAGAGGGTCTCATCTTTTCAAGTTATTTATTGGTGCAATTTGTTATATACCCAATAATTTCGTTTGAGAAATGAAATTTTCACTAATCTATCATCGTTCGTAAATTTTCAGCAATTTGCTTCACACCAGGAAGCTGAGTAACAAAATTTTTGCAAAAGTTTTTCTTGAATGTAATTGCTTGTGGACCAACCATTTAGTTTCGTCTTTTCCTGTGTAAACTAAATCGCTTGAATCACTAGAACAGACCTACAATAATTCTTGATTTGTATTATCTTCAGAATTTGATTACTCTGAATTGGTGTGTAAACTGTGCTCAGAAACTGCATCTTCATCGTTGGACCCTAAATCAGGATCATATGATACTCCTGCTTCTTCTTCTTCTTCCAACATTTCATCCCACACAGCTTGCAGCTGCTTTTATCCTTTTCCGTACCACATTATACAATGTATAAATCCACAAAAACAAAATGTTTTTTCCACAATTCGATAAAATGATAACGATCATTATTAGTCGCGAAAAGTTAGATTTCGTCTGAAACAACATAAAATTTTCTACTATATAATTAGTCGCATGTTAGTTACTAGCCAACATTTGAACACTACCTTCTATAAACACTATTTATTCAAAACTGGTCTTGCGCTTTGAAAAATAATACAAATAGGATGGTCAGGTACATTTCTAAGAAGGCATACCTAAGCGTACAAAGTCATAAAATTACTACAGTATACCGTGTGTTCTATGAAGTAAAATTGTTAGATAAAATCTATTAATGCAACCGATGGCGCGTTAAGAAAATGCTATATTATCCACGTTGCCAAAAAGCAATCGTGAAGTTAATTATTTAGTTCTGCATTATCCCGCTTTTTCAGAGATATACGACAAACATTTTTTCGTAACCAGAAGCTGAATAATTGCGATGAAGTTCTGAAATATATTCTTCCATTCAAAATATGAATAATCACCATAAAATTTTTCAGAGGTTCTTCGAAAATGGCCGACCCAAGCTGCTACAGAAAGAGTGTGTACTGAGTCATACACTATTATTCCAACAACTCCAGGAGAAAATCCTCTTCATTTAGAAAAAGGAAATATTATCATTTTTCCTCATTTCGGGTTTCACCGAGATCCGAAGTATTTTCCAGATCCAGAATGTTTTGACCCTGAAAGATTCAGTGACGAAAATAAAAGTAATATAGTACCGTTTTCCTATCAACCTTTTGGACAAGGACCAAGAAATTGTATTGGCTCCAAATTTGCCTTGTTGGAAATTAAAATTTTATTTTTCTACATTCTATTGAATTACGAAATTGTGCAGATAGAAACAAGAAATCCTTTGGAATTGTCCAAAACTTCGACTCGTATTACCATTGAAGAGGATTTGTGGATGGCTTTGAAGCTTATTGAGAACTGAATCGTAGATTCTATAAAGAATACTAGTAAAACTATTTTTGCGTTATATTCATTTGTGTGATTGTTATTGAAATAATAAATTTCTTCAAATAAGCACAGTAGTTTTTTTTTCGAATAAGGATTATCAAACATGTTAACATCACGTGATGATATATCAAGAAACGTTTTAAAAATAGAGGACTCTTGGTGAAAATATCGTAATCGGTGAGAGTAGATCAGTTTACGGTTGAGCTGAAATTGTTTTTTAATTCCGAATATGAACGGGAAAAACCAAGAAATTTCAAGTTTTTTGACTCAGCTCACAGAAATATTCAAAATATTTTTGATGTGTATCTTAGAAACTCTAAATCAATTATTAGATCATTTCCATAGAACTTTCGTATAGTCCTGGAAGAGATTGATTGGCTATTTCTGAGCCAATTTTGTTCCATAAAGTTTTTCTGAAATTCGAAAGTTTTTGACTATTCATAGGTAAAGTAGTCTTTTACAATTTTGTAAACGGTGTCCCGCGAATTATTCGGAAAGTTCGTTTTTTTTTTTTTAAATATATTCTGAGTTGGCATGAAGTTATTAAAAAACCCAAAAAATTGTTGATTTATGGATTCCATAGATCCAATATAAACGAGTGGTAGTTTTTTTGAAGGTTGGTTCTTATTCGTCAAACGCCAAAATTGAAATTTTCAATGTGTAGTAACTTTCAGGGGAAACTCATGAGATTGCAAGTTATGTTGTAAAAATTGAGACGCTCTTGATTAATTTCGAAATTACAGATAGGAACATGAATTCGAAAGCATATAGGTGGTGTGCCGTCCCACTGTGTACTAACAAGTCCATAAAAACTCCCGAGAAGCTATTTATTTTTGTTCTTTTTAACAAGACAATACGAAATAAGTGGCTCAAACTTGCAAGTCGTGATTTGAAAGGAATATTACCCACTACTCAGCTTTATTTTTGTGAAGATCACTTCGACTTATGTTTGTAGATTTCATGTTGATACTAAATAAATGTGATCAGTATTAGAGTATGCAAATATTGAGAAACAAACTCTTTAGAGGTTAGAAATCTCTCACATCCTCAATGAGCTATTATAAAAGTATTTTATTTCAATTTCAGTTACTAAATGATATGGAAAATCACATGGAATATCATGTGATGAGGTCAGTGTAACAGATTCGCATGAAACGAGGGTGCGTTCCCTAAAAATTTCATTGTCAACCCGATAGAAACGAATTTTCGATTCCAACGAAAGAGAATACTATGCGAAAAAACAAAGAAAAAAATTTGAGCAGGAATTACAAAGAATAATAACTTCAACCATTGCTACAGAACAGTTAGAAATTAAATACCCTTCGCCCGAAACATCAGCCATGCAGGAAAATATTACACAAGATGTACCTAAGATGGCAAATAAATTCATTACATTACATTACAAATAAATTCGGAAGTAAAACTGTTCAAACAGAAATTAATACAGTGGACCAGATGACATCACCGTTGTGACCTTTTTGTCAGTCTGCTTTCACTTCACCATTCAAAATCAAAAGAAGCAAAACTGACAAACCATCAACTTCCGCCTTACAGAAATGTACCAAGGAATTATTTGCTATACAGGCAGACTCTTACAGTGATATTCCATATACACTATCTCTGGCACATAGTAAATCACCATCGACTTCAGACTGCAGCGAACTAATTGAAGATGATAAGAAACAAGAGGCATCAAGAATTTTGGGATATACATTGCAGAAAATAGTGAGTAACCCCCAGTCTTACATTGGAGTTCCTAAAAGTTTTTACAATTCAATAGATTCTGTTTCTATCCGCTTAAGGCCCAGTTCAGACGTAGCGGAAGCGTGGCGATGCAATGCACACAGAGGGGCGGGGCAGTGGTGAGTAAGGATACCAGTAATCTGTTGGTTTAATGGACTACAACAAGGCTTTTTCAAGCAATGACGAAGATGATGGAGATACTGAAAATGTGGGAATCTTTTTGAATCAAGATGGAGTAGTAGAAAGCCAAAAACTTTCTTTCCCAAAAAATTAATCACTCCTAATAAAATAAAACCCCTTCAATGATGAAGATATCTTGGATTTGGTGTATTGGTGTATTTGGCTGATGTAAATGAAAAAAAATATTGGATTTATTCATTGTGACTATTACAATAATCAACATAAGTGAAATCAAGTAAACAAGGATATTTGCCAACTTCTTCGCAAAATTATAAGTTGAAGGCAACATCATCTCGCATTTTTTGAGGATGAACACGGAGAAACACGTGGTGAGAAACTGGCGTGCCTCTTTTTCTCAATATAATTTTTACACAAAATTTTATGCAAATTCTTCTGTTCATTTTTGTCGATAGCAGAAAATCGCCGAACATGCGAAATATTTTCAACTTTTATGCCACTCATTAGAAAAATAAACAAGCGCAAAACAAGCGCAAAATAAAAATTGCTAATCGAATGCACGTAGCCCGCAAAATTTCACCTTACTTTTTACCCACCTACTTCTTACTCATGTTTTATTCAAGATAGAAGATTTCAAAAGATACATGTATGACTCGTGACCCTTTTCAGGGTCATGAGATATGAATATAGAACTACGGCACCAATTGTGACTGGAGCCCCCGCTGTTCATTGGAATGCATTTCGTGAAGGTGTATTAGAAGTGTGTACATGTAAACATAGGAGTATTTTAATTGCAGGTGTTGAAAATAAGGTTTTTTGAAAAAGATGTCAGAATATTCTTCAGCAATCTAATACTGGATACCATAAGGACAAGACGAGATAAAGGAATTGTCAGACCAGATATGATCCAGTTAATGATGGAAGCACAAAAACATGGAGAGGACTCCAGTAAAAAATTATCCCAGACTGACCTTCAGGTATTTTTTCATTTCTCGAGTAAATAACAGCAGCTTTCAATGGAGGTTGTTTCAGGAAAAAAACAGCAGGCAATACAGTTAACAGATGAGGATATAATAGCGCAAGCTCTGGTATTCTTTATTGCTGGATTTGATTCTGTATCGACGGTGATGTGTTTTATGGCTCACGAATTAGCTATCAATCCAGACGTACAAGAAAAGTTACGGCACGAAATTCGTGAAACGTCAGAAAAATATCAAGGAGACTTGATGTATGACGATCCAATCAATATGAAATACATGGATATGGTAGTTTCAGGTAAGAAGTGAAGTCATTGTTCATTACATTTTTTTCCAATCCGGAAATCTGGTGAGATGAATTTTTCCATTCTGAAGTATGGATAATTTTTAGGTTGTCTAATTCACTGTTTTCATTGTTCAATGATTGACTGACAAAAACTTTGAATTCGTTATTCTAACCGTAATATTTTGTGAAAATTGGACTTTTTAGAGGAATTCTGATATCAGAACTCGGAGTGAATTTTTCAATCATGAATTGGATGAGAAATAGGGACTCAAAAAACTTACCAAGATACCAATTATAGTTCCGACAAAAAACTCAAACAACAAATATCAAAGATGAACATGAGTCCAATCGACTATCCCCTGCATAGCCAAGCGGCGACATCGACCGCAAAACGATAAATTGCTTGCTTTCTTCAACTGTAAGGTGCAAGTAGGTGATACCAGAACTAAGTATTGAATCCATAATTCAACAGAAAGAACGCTGTTCCGATATTTTACTCAGTTTTTTTTTGGCTGATCATCTGACGTTGAAGTTTTTCTGATACGTAAAGATACAAATTGATTAATCGTTAAACAAAGAATTTGAATTTTATTGGTATCAGCAATTCAAATTACGACGGAATGTAGACTGTAGTGAAGGATGCAAACACTCAGACATTTTTATATCGAAGCCATTTTGAGGGTTTATGAGCGATAGTTTGCAGGTTTTATGCCTGCATCATCTACAACTGCGGTAGACATCAACTAGCCATACAGAATCGGTCTGTTTTAGCGATTTGTACTAAAAATTGAATGAAAAAAAGTGATTTGCTTTCAATTGTATGTTCTTGTATTCGAAAGAAGTTGTTTCGGATGAAATTTATTTCACTATCTGTATCTGAAAAAAAATTCTTTCTTTCCTCAAAAGTTTCCCACTTTTGCTGTAAAATAATCGACAAGTGAAAAACCAGAATGATGCATTTTCCAAAACTCTTTTTCAAGTTCTCAATCTTTCACAGTGCCGGATGCTCTTTGAATATACAAGATTGAATTCTCCAATGAAATCCTTGAACAATATAACTCCAAACAAAATGGAGATCAACGAATAATTTTTGATAAAAATTACTGATTCGGTACAACAGTTATATGAAACAGTACTTAAGTTCAAGCCATACTACGAAGTATACGATTGCATTGCATTGCAGTATTGCAAATCGATAGATGGATCTATATGTTTATTGAAAGTTATTATTGCAAAGAGCGATGAGCAGATATTTTTTCTCTGCCGCAGTTAAAGACGAAAATTTGTTCATAGAAATCTTCAGACCACGGCCAAGAATCTCCAAAAATAGCTTTTTCATGGTTATCTTCAAGCGTGAAAGTAAACATTCTTTGACTAAAAGCTCATTCGTAAACACACATATTATTGTGAACTCATTTGAAAGCAAAGAAAGTGAAAAAATATGCACAAGTGATGGATAAATAAATTATATGAATGAGACGAAAATGACACGAATGAATCATTCAAAATTTTTTCTATACAGTGTAATCAGTGAAGACATTTTTGAAAATTGCTCTATTCGGGATTTGAATGTATCATCAATTCTTCTGCATAGATCAAAATTAAAAATTTTCAAAAACACATAGTATTCACGTGACTGATATTGTCTTTCAAATTCCCATTGAAAAAAAAAAACAAAAGTGAAGGAATTTTGTAAATCGCGCCATGATAACAAAATGAGATTCAATGCAACTCGCATGAAACTTCTCAATTTTCACAATGATTTTTTTACTGTAAATGTGAATGTATCCAAGTAGAATTGAAAGTTTTCGCCCTGAAATAATTGTCCTCTCAATTTTTACAGATAGGATAATTGAAATCTGGTTCCATGTGATACAAATTTTATTTATTTCTGACCCTGTTCAACGTTACCCCATGAAAAATTCATTTTTCAATAGAATATGAAAGTAAAACATCATAATGAAGACCAAAAAGTGGTGTTATCACTAAAAATCTACAATAACTAGAAAATTAATTCACGTTCAAGAAAATTACACGTAGCTCCGACGACCCTTGTTTGGATTTGGTATCTTTAATTCAGAGGTTTTGAAGTGAATATTCATGATTTCCACCATCGATAGGATTTTCTTCTCCAGAAGTGAGTCTGAAATACTTTATACGATTTTTCACGTTTCCAACTACTGATTGACCTGTGAGATTTTTTTTAATCAATTGATCTACGCATGTTGCGATAATCTGTTAATCTACGTATTTCGTAGTGAATGACGAAATTTCACCCATTCATTGATTGAATTCATTGATTGAATCGGTGCAATTGAGGTATTTAACATTTTATAATCTAAAAGAACAATAGACAATCTGCTGGAGTGTATTCAAGACAAAACTTTGTAAAAATGGAATTGTAACTAGCGCTTGCGTTTTGGAAAGTAATATCTTCTCACTCTCATACTCAAAATATTCACTTGTATAAAGTACTTCTGATGAAAAGAGCTATATATTTTTCACAGATGTCAAAAAAATGAGGTATCCAGATGCCACACCTGATTCTACATGAATAGACATACAGGATATTTTCCGAAAATTCGATTTAGGTTCATATTTCCGTTTTCAATTTCTTACATCAGCAATTATAACCAAGTAAGATCAATTTTCACAAAGTTATTTCGAAAACACTTGCGGATTCTTATTTTCTCATGGTTGTCTTTTGTGACAATTTTGATTAACTCCATTCTGAGTAATTGATGACTTGTTGATTTTGCGAAAATTCATTCATTGCATTGAAGTTAACTCCATACCATTGTGTGATCACCATTTGATTTCAAAATGAATTATGCTATGCTACTGCCGTTATCGAGATTTTTTTATATATACATATTCACGAGGTTCTTACTAGACCTCTCAATAGATCTAGTACTCTTACCTATATTGTTGCAATTCAATTACCATAGTAGAAGTACTTTCACATATTGGCGTTGGATTTAACGCAATATTGTTTGTTGGTTTTCTTGATTTACTTAAGTACATCGGTTTTTGACAATTAACGACAGAAATGCCCCTATCCCTGCACAGAATATTTTCACATATTTTATTCGTCTAAATGAACCACTTTTCCAATTTTTTTCTAATGATCAATATTACACGACATTATTAGGTATATAGTTATTGGGACGCTAAACAAATGAAACTGACAAATTTTGTATACACAACCTCTTAAATCAGCTGGTTTTCCTTGAATGCTAAATTTTATTTTTGGCGACAGCAAATATATATTCACGGTAGCAATTTGAGTTCATAACAGTTATTTTATTGTTTCAGAATTGTAGTAAATTCAGGGCTTTTCATGACGAGGGTTAATAAGCCGTTTCTGGCAAACTATTCAACGGACTAACCTGAAAATTCCACAGTATGCATAAGTCAATATGACCTACACGCCTAATATATTTCAGACGAAGCGGCGTTGTCGCTTCTACTATAAAGTAGCGGCTTCTTTGATTTTTCAAATGGAACACCCCGTATATAATATCATATTATGATTCATTATCACTTTGTCAATAAATTTATATACTGTTTCCCTATACCTATCTATTACCGTTTAGACGATATAAATTAATTTCGATATTTTTTTACCAAATATGAACTTTTATAAGTGCTGATAATCTTGAACTCTCTTGCACTAAAACGATCAAATTTGAAATGAAGTGGATTGATACTATGAAGATCTTCACTCCGAGTCATATTTTCATTTGCCTCATACAGGGTCTTCGATAAATGCAGATACTTTGATCTCATGAAAAAATGAGCGGAACTCAATTTTTTCGAATGAAACACCCTGTATATATCAACAATTTTGGGCTCTACATCCAATTTCAGATTAACTTTGATAAAATAATACTATTTCGGAAACTGACGTGGTTCTCTAGCTCGTTTTTTTGAATTCATCACTTATTTTAGATATTCATCATTTTTTTTATACTTAGTAATATTTCTTTTTGACCCAGTTTTTCAACTGTCTCAGATCAGTCAATTCGAAATTGGTATGTACCTACCTTGGAAAAAGTTAGAATTTGTATACATTGAGGTATTGGTCTCTAACGTACAACAGTACACAATAATTTTTTTTAATAGTGTGCTTTGGAAATATAAACAAACCAATTATTTAACGTCAGACTTTCGTTGGTGGTTTTGACTGATTGTAATAGCTATCAATTATAATAGAATAATGTCGAGATTAGGTTACAGTAATGAAGATTTCTTGAATTTATTAATAATTTATGGAGAGTGCAATAGAATTGCAAGTAGAACATGCTGAGTATTTCATGAAATATATCCACAACTTCCGAAGCCGAATTATAATGTGCTAAATCGACTCAAAATAGAAATAGTATTATATGAACAAAGTTATTCTAAAATTGAATGTAGAGCTCAAAAATGTTGAAATATACAGGGTGTTCCATTTGAAAAAATTGAGTTCCACTCATTTTTTCATGAGATCAAAGTAT
>WOGR01001559.1:0-15794 GCA_015342045.1 Leptinotarsa lineolata | reverse complement strand
ACCGGGGCGAACCCTATTGTATATTGGTTCTTACTCTTCTAAACAAAGCTCTGGAAGGGTTGCCTTGACAAGGCTAACAACAGACTAATCTGCTGAACAGCGGGAAGAACGCCTTACCGCTAAGAGAACACAGCTTCCAAGTGAGATCAGGTGAAACTGCTGATCAGCGAGATCGTTTAACTGTGGTGAGGGAACACATGTCTCAAAATAAGTAAGAAGAATCTGAGAGAAGAGCGTTTGATCGCTTTTAGAGAGCATAGCTCTCAAGTCAGGGCAGGACAACCTGTTGATCAGCGAGAGGCTCTTTTATGTACGGTTAGAGTATACAACTCTAATGTGACGGGCGGAAGAAAAGCCCCAGATTGAAACTTTCAACATCATTAAGCTTGTCGCCCACTTGTCCGGCACAGCACAGCACTAGCCCGGCACGGCACAGCCATGGCGTCCGCCCCGAAAAGGATTCCAGCTCTCCGATCCTGTCCGGCAAATAACAGTACGTGCTGTGAGGGACTGATCAAGTGATCTCGTCGCCGACCAGCGCAGCGCTTGCCAGCATCAACTTGTCCAAACGTGCCAGGAAAGTTTCTGTCTCTGTTTTGCTATTCCATCAGTTGACAGCACAGTGCCAGATTGTACCTATGAAAATGGACGAGAAAAAGTTGATTTGCTCGGTCTAAAAATATAAGGAACTCTATGACTTCAGTGACAGTAACTACCACAATCAACCATGCAAAGATAATATATTGGTGGGAATTGCAGGAGAAATGAATAGACCCGGTGAATATCTGTATGTTTTATGTTATCTATACAGTGAGTCCTCTAGATTGGAATTCACTCGAAAAATAATTCATTTTTTTTTTCAGAAGATAGAAAAATAATGTATCACTATGAATATGGACTCAAAGTCAAATCTTTCTTTTTCCTCTCCTTACCATACCTGTTTTCCACGGCACCGAAGCGGCTCCAAAGCTGAAATAGTTTTTAAATTCATTCCTAATCTCGAATGCAATTGTAGTGGAAGTTTCTCCTATTCCTGATATATTCCTCAATCCTTGTGAGGCTTGATTATCGAGGTGCTCAGGGATAACTTACAGGTGTCTCTGATGAATACGAAATCTCTTTGTTGTAATTCTAAAGTTTGTCTAGCTCTACTGAGTATGTAAGTGTATATTTCAATTTGCTCGTTATACAGTATTTCGCTACCAGGATAAGGACGCATTAAATGTTTGTATAAAGGAAAATCCTCATTTCCGACAAAAACATAGGGCAAGATTTCATTAATGCCAGGTAAAGACTTGTCTGAAGGTGAATTCAAAATATTCTTTTACAATTTCTTTTCAATGGCTGAATTGGAAAAAATTCTCCTCGTCTTCTTTCAGGTCGTTGAGAAAATGATGAAACTCTCCTAGATTTGCCCTCTGCTGATTAATGGGATGGACCCATATCCTTCTTTTTTTGAGAATATTTTCTTCTTTATTCAATAATACGTCCATTATAATAACGTCTTCTTCGACAGAACTGCTAGTGATAGACACATATCTGTCACCGGTCAACTGAAATTTCCTTGAAATCAAACGAACAGCACCTTCAGAATGCTGGTTGTAGCTGGACAAGTGGGCGATGCTACTTTGCGTCGCAATCAGGCGACGGACAGTGACGTGCCGTGCTGTGCCGGACATGTGGGCGACAAGCTTTAATACATTATGTAATCAGATATCAGAGATATGCACTGAAAGGTGTTACCCGAATCAAGTGGTGAAACACAAAGTAGATTCAAGTCGCAGTTCATACCTGTTCACAGAATTATCAGCAAAGATACACTTTTGCTTTATGCTCTATGTCACCGTTGCAATAAGCATCCATCTAGTAAAAAAATTCAGGACCAGTCAGAGTCTACTATAATAATATATACCCTGGTTCAGTACCTAATGCATAAAAAATATCAACCCAATCTGAAAAACGCCTAATTTCTTGATTACTATCATTCGTGAAAATTATTTAATATGAAATATGAAGAATATCTAGCGAAAACTAAAAAATATGAAATAAATTATTTTAAAAATAAACTCAAATAAAAGCTTTCATTTACGTCCTGAAAAGATAAAAAGTGAATTCAAATTACATTTAACCTATTCATTTTCCCATTACTTTACAAAATTGAATTGTGAATAATAAAATTTGAATTTAATTAAATAATGAGATTTTGCCTCAGTGCTGCACGATGTGAATTTAAGTAATCTTTTCCATTAAAAATTTCACTATCAGCTCATAACGTCATCACACAATTTTAATGAAAGCGAGATTTAAGCACTCGTATTACTTAGTTTGAACTTGTCTTTTTCAAATCAAAATCAATCAGATCGAGCTACTTAACTTACTAGTTGATCTACAAAAATAGATCTTCGAGATTTAAGCACTCCTATTACTTAGTTTGGATTTTTTTTATTAAAATCAATCGGATCAAGTTACTAGTTGATCTACACCGAATAAGTCATCGATCCCGAACACCGTTTATAATATTTTGGAAATGTTACACCTAGAAGACGACGGAATGAAGTAATTTGATGGATCAATGGAATCTTAGTCAAGTATTTTATCAAATTTTTCAATTATAATATAGGAATCACTCGAGAGCCGAATGCCTATAGTTTTTTGAGTGAACAAATGTATATTTAAAGAACTGTACATTTTTGATATGGGGTGCATTGAATAAACTCACATTAGATTTATGCCAGGTATTCAAAAATTTTGAAATATACAGGGTATTATTTTCGAATTGAGTAAGTTGGTACTACTTCCGGTATAACCAGAAGAGTTGGAATAACGCAATTATTTTCATTCGATAAAATATATTACAAAACATATATTTGCCAATTTTCAGGATATGAATCCTATCATTACCCAAAATACGGATAACCGACGATCATCGCGCTGTACCCTGTATGCTAAGAAAATTCTACGCAAGCTAGTAAATAAGAGTGACAATATAATATACGAAAACAAATTGAATGAAGAGTCTCCAAACCATTTGAAAAAAAAACCGATGTGAAGTTGAAAACGACACAATTATTCCAGTACGTCAAATATTCCTTCGTAGGTGAAACTTGTGACCTGAACCGTTGCTCTTTAACTTATGCCCCCTTTTTCGGAGAAAATTTTAATCTCTCTCTTTCTCTATGCTGGGATATTATTTTCTTATTTATGTTGTACTGCAAAAGGTATGCACGACTGGGTTTTCATTTTTCTTGTTTCAGAGTTAACGCGAATGGAAAAGAAAGTGAGTTAAATGATCCAAGAAGTTTCATTTATTTCGCATGAGATTCGAGTCAGGAATATATTTTGTTGAGAAGTGAATGTTTATTATAAAATTTATAAAGCGATATTGTGATCACCATATCAGATACCTATTAGTTGTGGTTTGTCAGTTGTGACATAAAGTACTGATTTAATAAATGCGTAAAGTTTGTGAGAATGGACGCCTAAACAGTTCAACTGATTCAAATGTAAGTTGGTATAGATCAGTGGTGGCTAACCGGCGGCACGCGTGCCACACTGTGGTACGCCTGATCCTCTAGAGTGGCATGCCAGGTTTCTCACAAACAAAGAAAAAATGACAATGATTACACCAAACAATCAAGAGTCAGTATTACTTAAAAGCAAAAAAAAATATAAAATCTTCATCATTGAAAATCAACATATTATTTTTTATCATCGAACACTTTTGTAAACACAAAATTAAAGTTACGGCGGAGAGAGAGCCTGTCATGACCCTGAGAGTTATTACTTCCTCCTTATCGCCTCTGAGTTGAGAGAATGTTTGTTTTATTACTTTTATTTCAGTATTCGCATTAGTTTGGAGGTGCGTGGCTATTTTTCGCAAGGAATTATTTTATTATTTTAAAATGGCTTCATCATCAAAAAGAAAGTATGAAGAAGATATAGCTGTGCGTGATTTCAATGTTGCGTGGAAAGAACAGTTTTTATTTGAGAATCAAAATAGTTCTAAGCCGGTAAACTTAATTTGCGGTGCTTTTGTGGCTGTTCCAAAGAAATTCAACTTGGAGCGACATTTTACCCAAATGCATGGTTCTTTTAATTTCAAATATCCCGTGAGATCCGAATTACGAACAGATTTCATAAGTAAGAAGAAACGGCCATTAGCAGGGCAGCTAAAAGAAAAGAAGCCGTATTCTGATGGTGAAGAAATAATAAAACCGTGTTTATCGATATTGGCTAAGCATGCATGTGATCCAAAAATTAACAAGATGGTGGACCAAATAGCTCTCTCCCGAAATACAGTTATGAGACGGGTAGATGATGAAGCTACTTCTGTTAATAAACAAATTATTTCTGGAGTAGCTTTTTGCAAATATTTTTCTTTGGCTTTGGACGAGATTTGTGATATAACTGATGAAGCCCAATTAAGTATTTTTGTTCGATACGTAAATAATAATTTTGACGTAACAGAAGAACTTCTCGACCTGCGACAACTATGCACCACAAGGGGAGAAGATATTTTCAATGAAATAAAAAGTGTTGCCAAAAATTTGGTTTGGACAAAACTTGACAGTATTTGTACAGATGATGGAGCACCGGCAATGACTGGGAAGATAAAAAGAGTTGTGGCGTTGCTTGAAAATTATTTGGGTAGAAAACTTTTCAAGTTTCATTGTACCACCAAGAAAGTCTTTGTGCCGAAGTTTGAACTTTTTTTCTGTTATTAACCCGGTAGTGCACTGTATTAACAAAATTCGAGCGCGGGTCTTAAATCGGAGACAATTTCGAAGTCTCTTTCCTGATGAAACTGAAGAAACTGGTGAACTTCTTCTTCATTGTGATGTGCGTTGGCTTTCTAAAGGAAGTGCCCCTTGATAGGTTTTGGAATCTTAGAGAGAATGTTTTCAAGTTCTTAGAAGACAACAATGAGCTCCCCAATGAGTGTTCACATTTGAAAAACGAAGATTGGTTGTGACATCTTGCGTTTCTGACAGATATTATGGGACATTTAAATAATTTAAATTTACGACTTCAGGGCAAAAACTGTATTTTCCTACATTAATTTCACACATTTCCTCTTTTGTTGCCAAACCGGTGCTTTTTGAAAATGATTTCGAACAAGAAAGATCAACTCATTTTTGTTGCATGCAGGAACTTCTCAATAAAATTCAATAAAACACCAAAATATGACCTTGTGATGCACTGTTTTGGAACCTTTGGTATAGTAATGAATCTTACTGGAGTTTTATCCCAACACCAACACCTCACGTGTTTCGATCACCAAGTGATCATCTTCAAGAGGAAGATTCAAGATTCCTCTTGAAGATGATCACTTGGTGATCGAAAGACGTGTCGAGGTGTTAAAAATAACGGTTTGGTGTTGGGATAAAACTCCAGTAAGATCCATTACTACACCAAAGGTTCCAAACAGTACATCACAAGTAGATAGATAACGCTACAAGGGGTTATTTATCATTTCATATATGAATAACACCAAGTGTTCTCTCTTGATTTGTATGTGATCACATTTGCTTTTGATACCTTATTCAACTGATACTTTCCAACTACAGAAATTATTAGAAAACTGATTTTGGAAATGGTGCACGTTTTCTTAAAATTCCTACAATTAAATACTTCTCTATAAGTCCACCTTGAAAAAATATACAAATCTTTGATAGGATTTATAGGTAGTGCTGTAGAAATTGAATACTCACATGAATGATGGTTTGGCACCCTTCAATAGCTTTTTCTCACCAATGAAATGGCTGGGAAAATGCTTTGAGCAAATGAAAGCACCATAAGGCAGATATTTCCTGAGAGCATCTATCCACTGTTTCCTCTTGTTTTCATCCTGTAAATTATATATTTTGATAAGCTACAATGCACAAATAAAACCATTCAAATCGCCAATTGAGAACAAGTAAAGTTAAAAGAGCATACTGTTTGGTTGCTTGGAATTCTGTATGCTAACAATTACCACAAGTTTCTCATCATACATGAGTAGTCTTAAACAGTTTCAAAATGACCCATGAGCGTTGTTATAAATATATTTTACATCTAATATTGAAATTGAGATTGTTTTATAAAGTTACCAATATTATTATTTTCAGTTTTGTTTTGAATAAAAAGCAAAACGTTAAAATCTTATTTTGCCGAAGATAAGAAGTTTGCCCAAACAAGCATAACACCAATTAATTTTAACCACCCAATAAAAAAAAATATTTTTGACACAAGTCCACAGTACAACACCCTCGAGTTGTACAATAATTTTCCAGAGAATTTCAAAAATATACAAAATTCTCTTAGGATTGGTGAACTATTTGATTGACATGGAGCCCTACTAAGTCAGTGATTTTCAAACTCAATCTATTAATTTTCAATTTGACATATTTATTAGTAGTAATTTAAAAAGTAATGCAAATTATGAAAGGACTTGATTGATTCCAGTGGCGCATTTGCTTTTTCAGCTGTAGGAAAACCCGAAAAAACCTGTAGCACCACATGATAATGACAATTTTGCATAAATTGGGCCTAAGTGAAAATCAATAATGAATATACATTTCCCTTATGCAGCAAATCCTTTAATTTTGTGATAGTGACACTCTAGTAGCAGAAGGTAGATTTGAAAGGGTGAAAGAATATTCAAAATATGAAGTTTGTTTTTGGTGTAGGCTGATACAAACCTAGTTTATATATTGTGGATTTACAGTAATTTTAAAATGTTTCATTTACCTTTGGCACTGTATACTGATGATTACTCGAATTTTTATACTGTCCACACAAAATACAGATTTGTCCCATTTTACAAAAAGTATCCTTAAAAACTATATAAAACTATTCCTTATTACTACTGGAAAATGTAACCAAATTAAAGTAACTGAGAACTAACGAACGAAAACTATAATAAAAACTACGAACAATGAAAAATTGGGATGACAAAAAATTTCAATTTCAGAATATGGAAAGTTGAAAATACTTTTTGTCAATGACAGATAATAATTAATTTGACTGACTTAGCGGGGACTCGAACAATTCAGAATAGCGCCATCTTAGAAAACTCTGGTAAGTATCCATGAATGCAACAGTTGGTTTCTTCAAAAAGTTCTAAACAAAATTTAATCATTGAACCTTTGTATGTTATATACAAAGATTGAACCTTTTTATATCTATATACAAAGATTGAACGCACCAAGGTTTTTAGACATCTTTTGAAAGTAGATATACTTCAAATAAACATCAATCAGTTAACATATTTTTTTTGTTTTAGGTGAATGTAAGCATGCTATAGGTTTTTTAGTGTGGTTACACTGGCTTAGTGAAGATTCATCAACTAGCATCCAGTGTTATTGGAAAAAATCAAAATTATCAGCAATTGGTACTATCTTGAAACTTGAAAACATAAACTTGTGTCAACAATATTTTTGTATAAAATTTCCTCACAGTGGCAAAAAATCATTGCAAAATGGTTGGTGACACAAACAATCATTTGATGAAGTTTTATAAAGAGCCAAACCATGTGGAAAGATTCTCTCTTGATTTTGTAAAATATTGTTAACTTGTAATGACTGTAGATGCATGCGTAGAAGCTGCATTAGCAACTCTGGAACAAAATGAATGCCCATTGTGGCACAGCTTCAAAAGCTGCACATTGCAGTTTTTTTGATGGAACATCAACTCAGACTATATTCGGAGCAAATAAATTGAGGGACAGGGAGACTATGAAAAGGGGTAGATTCTTGGAAAGTCAAGTATTGAAGGAAGTAAAAAGTAGAATAAAATTAAAATAAATGTGGATTAAAGTTGAATAGTACATATCCCATTATCGGCACTTCTCCAGATGGTGAAAGTAATGTGTACAATATTGAAATAAAATGCACAACATCAGAAAAAGTTATGGAAAGATACATCAGCTTGGGAAATAAAGTAACTGCAAAATATATGGCAAATGTACAACTACAGGTGCATTTTTCTAATAAAGTAAAGGCTTTGTTTTGTGTTGGTCATACTGATTTGATTATGATAGGCAACTACATGAAAATTTGTTGAAAAAATGCAACACTTTTTTGAATGAAGCTATCATTCCTGAATTATATATAAATAGATGTTTATTGTAGAGGTACTTCATTGATTTTGATTTGATTTCTTACTAATTTTGATTATCTGTTTTCTTTATACTTATATAAGATATGGCTACATTTTTGTAAATGTCTGATGGTGTTAGCCATACAATGTTGCTATTATAAATATACTTTTAGAAAAGACTGGTAATAGTACTTTGTGAATATCCAAACTGTAATGCCAATATGCTAAAGGACTCATTTAATTCAATTTTCTTTAGGGCTTAAGGATTGTTTAGGTAATCTTATAGCAACATGTCTCATTTTCAATAAAAGCTAGCACGCTACTGAACATTATATTTTTCAAATGTTTCTCGTTCTCTGAATCATGAAATAGGTTACATCCTAATATATAACAATGATAATAGTTAACATTAATATATACATAATTTGGAATTGTCAAATTTTTATTATAATAAATGCAAATAGTTTTCTGAGTTTTGAACCATCAACTTTTGAAAAGAGAAAAATCACAAATATTCAGCAGTACAATTGCTCGTTATCTTTTGTACTCATTAATCACTAATTTATCACATAAAATAATATAACAAAAGTAATACAATAATTTTCATACTACTATATACATTGATACATCAATAATGGTCTGATAAAATATTTTCTTATTTATAATACGAAATCAAATTTTGTTTGAATTCTGCTATACTTTTTGACTTTTTCACATATTGTGTTAAACTATTGTATTGAATAAATCCTTTAGAAAGTAAACTTTTTACATTATATGAGGTACCTACTCTGTCTGTTTACATATAAATGATTCTGGCCTCTAGAATTGTATGTATGGATTTGGTTGACAGTTATAATAAACTCACCCATGTATGTTGGAGTCAGTTCATGTATCATTTTATAGATATAGATCGTAGTCATGTAAGTCAGTCTTCGCTTCACAGTAAATAACTGTAAAGTTTCTAGCCTCAATGATATAGGAGTTGACCTACTACGTCGCAATATTACTCTCATTGCTCGATTTTGTAACTTTTGTAATTGGGATATTCTATTTAGATCAAAGCAGTAAAGTAATGTAGGGCAATATTCAAAATGAGGTTGGATGATAGTCTTCTACACAGTTACTCTGTAATTTAGACTTAAGTTTTGGGACACTCTAGAAAAGAAATACAGTTTTTTCAAGACTTTCTTCATGATATATTCAAAGTGGCTACTAAATGATAGATGATTATCCAACATAAATCCCAGATATTTAAATTCCTTTACATTTTCAATTTTTTCATTATTTATTTCTACGTTAATGTTACTACTATTTATTTGTTTATATTTATAAAGTGTAGTAATCATCATTGCCTTACTTTTACCTTCATTCAACTTCAATTTATTCATTTTCAAATATTTATCCATATTTTTCATCACCTCTTTCATTTTAATAACTGCTCTATCTATATTCCTATCACTTACTGATATCAAAGTATCATCTGCAAATATAGGAATGTAGTCACATTCAACATATTTTTCCACATCATTAATATGTATCAAAAACATAAGAGGGCCCAAAATACTACCCTGAGGAACTCCATGATTTACTGTAAAATAAAGAATCAAAAGTTGCTGAGATGGTGTATAACTTTCTGGTTCGAAACAGTGTTCCAAGATTTTGAGAAGCAGCTTTCGAAATTCCAGAGATATGATTGTGCAATAACATATTGGTGTACATTTTGACCCCCAACAAACTTATCGAAGTAGAAAGTGGAATAATCTGTCCTGACATTATAATATCCGTTTCGGAGATATTTATCTTTTTGGAGAAAACCGATTCCTGCGTTTTCGTGGCATTGAATTGAATCTGGTTACTTTCACCCCAATTTGGAATCACTTCTAAATCCTCATTAGGATATGCAACCTCCTGCTACCGGTGGAGATGTGCATCCGCAGCCCATGTCCTGGAATCCAAATGGAATGACGAAACAAGTTTGCTGTCATTAGCAAAGAAATATATTGGATTCTTGTTTTTTTCCAATAAATCGATGATATACAATAAAAAGAGGGTTGGAGACAATATGGATCCCTGGGGACCACCAGTGTTGATGGTGAAAGTATTCGAGAGAATTCCAGGGAACATTTTTTCAGGAAGTTGGAGAGCCATACACAAAAATGATCCGACAAGCCATAGCATCGAAATTTGGCCAACAAACCCTCATGCCACACACAGTCAAAGACCTTAGAAATATCAAGCCCAACAGCTTTTGACTCTCCATGTTTATTGATTGGATTATTCCAAAAATGGGTGACATACGATAGAAAATCGCTTGTTGATCTTTTTCTCCGAAAGCCATATTGATGATCTTTCAAGATGTTGAAGCCTTCCAAATATTTCAGGGTGGTGGTTACGGCTCTCTCCATGATTTTTTTATATCACAGATAGCAAAGTGACTGGTCTATAGTTATTTGGAAGATTTTTCTTGCTCTTTTTGAGAATGAGCTGAACGCGAGCAATCTTCCGACAAGAAGAAAAAAATCCGTTTCTTATAAGACAGGTTGAAAAGTCTGCAAAATACTGGTGCGAGTTCATTTGCGTACTTTTCAAGTACAATAAGGCCCAGACGCCTTGTTGATGTTGAGCTGTTTCAAAATTCGCCTGACTTGACTTTTTTCGAAAAGTAATTTCCGCCATTATGAATTATAGTGTAGTAATAGTGGGTGGTGCCTTTCCCAGAAAATTGACTGTGGAGTGGGACGAAAAATGTTCAGCTAATAGATTTGCTTTTTCTATGGCTGTTGTTGTGCACGCAGTTTATCCCTGATCCTCTGTCTATAGCAGATTCATAAGCGCTATCTGTTATTGTAGGAGCAAAATTTTCAATCGTTTTTCGCAATGCTTAAGACTGTTGCGACTGCCGTTAGTCACTTGTCATTATCCGTTATTATTTTACTATTCAGAAATAAACGAAGTCAGAAGTGCAGAGTTAATCTGAGTGTTAATTTGTAGTGAATATACATTGAACACGCGTGTTCACTAAAAACTAATTAAACAAAGTATGAACGGAATGTTTCAAGTGACGAATCTAATGGACGAAGAAGATATGATGAGAGATTTCAATGCAGACGCGGAATGAAATGATAGAGACACTTTACCAAAAAAGTCTGTGGTTCAAAAAATGGTAGATACATAAAAATTTCTTATACTTATATATAGTGTATGTAATTCAACCCAACATTATTGCTCATATGGAAAGTAGTTTTTCTTTTCGTGTGATCGAATGTGCATGAGAAAATTGGTTTTTTTGGAGAGGACTCTTTCTTTTTTCTCAGTTTATATATGAAAGTAACATCTACGCATCTATGTATGATCTACGCATCTATGCATGATCTGCAATACTTTGGAAATTGATATTTCAACTTCATTTGAACAGAGTACATGATCTTTTTTGAAGTTTTTAGGGTGTCTTCAATTTCTGTTGAGAGGGACGTATTGTGAAATCATAAGTTTAGCTCCATTTTTTCCCAATAAAAATGGAATTTCTCGTTTTTGTAGATTCTGTATTTCATTTCATTCGAGTGCCTACCTGCCTCACTCAACATATTTTCTTCAAATATTTCTAGAAATGAAAACCACACTTGAAACCAATGGCGCAAAAGGTACGCAAATTCTCAATTATTCGACCATTCATCATGAGCAGGATAAATGTCGGCAAACTGAATTTTATCAACACCTGATTCAGTTTGTTCAAGCGACAGACACTTGTTCATTGAACGTAGTGGAATGCGGTGAGAACGATCTATTTCTAGCAGAAGTTTCAATCAGCAATTTTTCTGTAAATATTGAAGAAATACGATATTTGCCCAGTAGAAGATTTTGCAATTTATAAGTAAGGTATTCATTGTTATATTTACGTGTTTTTAGTCTAATGATTATTTTGAATAAAAATATTCTATGTCAATTCCAAAAGTTGCAAAAATTGAATTTATGAATAGACCAGATCGAAGTTCATCAAATTGTACAGAAATGCTCAAGGGCCATGTATGAAAACTTCGACTCAAATTTTTTACTTCATCTCGAAATTTTGACTTTAATCTCGAAATTTCTTCCACTACTAATCCTTCTAAACTCAGAAAAATCAACCATCTGCATTTAACGGACTATGATAGGAGAAAAATATTTTACAGGTGGCCATTCAGACAACATCATTGAGAATAAAGAAATCTGTAAAAAGATTTCATGGTGTGATGAGAGTAGATTTACAAATAAATGATGGATCAACAGAAATATTCATTTTCAATGAGAGATTAGAAGTTGGTGTTTGTCTTGGTGTATTAGACACCAAGATTACAGGTCCCAACTTGTTTGAGACCTCTGTGACGGGGAAATCATATTTGTAATTCTTGTTCAAGACTCTTAGTTGACTTGGAAAGATTTGATTTTGAATATCCTGAGAAAATATCAGTATTTCCAATATGCTGGAGCTCCGCCATATCGCAAAACTATTTTCAGTGAGTTTCTAAATACGACTATGCCAGGATGATGGACAAGAAACATTGGTCCTATTAAATGGCCACCACGTTCACCTGACCCTAACCTTTCGGACTTTTCATTGTGGAGCGTCATCAAAGACAAGGTATTCGGCTTTACTTTTGGTAGTATTAACGTATTAAATAAACAATGATGAGGTCTTGCATGACTATAACACCACAAGTGCAGAAAAATTGACATAAAAATAATATTGCAAGAGAGAATATGTGTTCAATGAACGACGAGCGGCAATTTTAACATTCAATGAGATATCGTGATCGACTAGATGGTTAGGAGTATTTTGACATTAATTTTTTTCTGTTTTTTACTTGGTATATTACTTGTTCTCCCGATAAGTGGTGTTCATGTACAGCTTTGAGTTCTGGACCCAAATAATATTGGTCCCTATTTTTTTGAGGTAGCTCTGACTGGGAATTGTGTGACCATTTATACAGTGATGATAAGAAAAACGTCGAGAAACAAATTTATTGTAACTAGAGGTCTGTATTTAAATAATAAAGTTGATGATAAAATCTAATTAACGAAAAGTCGCACTGCAAAGTGGTTTGTATCAGATTTAATTAAATATAAAACAGTAATGAAAGTTACAGCAGCCTAATGAAGACGGCAACCCAAAAAAACGAAATTCGAAAAATCCAGTTTTTGGCGAATATTTCAAAAGCAACCACTGACATTCTCGATCTGAAAAGAGATTATTCTAGTTCCACAAAATAGGAAACTCGCTTCATAATCAAAAACACTGGATGAGTATTATAAAAGTAGATATTTTTGTGAAATGTTTGAAAACATCAAGAGAAACTGCTTTGGATGACATGTTCAAGTCATGTGTCATGTTAAACTAAAGTATGAAAAAGAAAGAAGTGCTCACGGAGTATTCAATTCTGATTCATGAAATGTAACCCAGAGGAAATACCTGCACCGACAGTGCTTCAATGAAGAATTTCACAATATTTGTTAGGTCTTTCACCAGATGTAGCAATGATTAGGCGGGAGATTTGAATTATTCGAAATAATTTAAAAGAAATTCCGATGAAAATTATAATTTTGATATTGTATGTCAACAAAAAATGAAAAGTGTTGAATAGAAAAGTAGTAAGTTGGGTAACCTTATTATTTGAATAATAGTTCAAATAAGAACAAGTCATAAATTATTGGAAAACATTTTATAAAAATTACGTCACTGTAGCGTTCTGAAATTTGTTAGTTTTGTCTGAGTGAAGCAAGTGAGTAAAAATGAAATCAGGAAGTTATAGATCTCTTCTGGAATTTATAATGACTGGATTTTTAGAAATGTTTGTCTTTTTTAGGAAACTTATTACGTTTTCTATTGGAGTAATCTGGTATGTTGAAATTATCATATGAAATTATATGGTACTAGTATTGGAGTGTTGTGCTAGAGTGCAATTTTTTTGGTGATTTTTATATCACGTTTTTGCGCAGTGATTCTGTCTTTGAGGGGTTTGCTGGTTTGACCTATGTAAATTCGGTCGCAATTTATACAAGGAATTGCACATAGTATTGAAGAATTGTAGAAAAGAGAAGTTTTATCTTTCAACCTCGTAAAATGTTATTAAAACTAAGAGTATTTTTGATGCAATGCAAAATACTATTCCCAGCTTCGGAAAATCGAGTGTCGTAGCTTTCCAGAGATGGAAAAATATGATTTGAAATTTTACATCATAAGGTAGAAATGAAAAATAGTATTCCAGAATAGAAAATGAAGACACTCCGTTCTATTTGTTGCATAAAATTTGTGACAATATCATTATTCATTTTCATTTTGACCTCATTGTGACGAAAAATTATATGATGACACGGATACGTCATGATATAATTTTTCCTAGAAATATTCCCGTTTGGTTGGTGATTTGGTTACAAAAACACTTCCAAATGACGACATAAGCTGCGTCGTGTACAACAAACAGAGTACTTAATGTCAGTGAAATATTTAAAATGTTATTGTTGAATGTTTGACACTAACAGTTCCTCTAGCCTTTTTCTTGTTTATTTCAAATCGAGTAACTTTCCACGATATCAATAAAAAACATGTCAGCAATTAATTTTCGATAGTGCAGATTGCATACACCAGTATAACGCTGAAAAATATTTACATGCGGATTTGAAATATGTAATTTGAATCGATTCTGCCAGAGAAAGACTAATATTATTTGTTTGTCTAAATTTGGACATTTGCAGTCATATTAAATGTATGTAGAAAATATCTGATGACATAGCTCTTTGAAATTTTCTATAGATTGAAATATTATTAGAAATGAAACTCAAATCAGTGAAACTACCGTTTCTTGCTATATTTATTTGAAATTCAACAATCGAAAAAATGAAAAAAGTTGAATCTGCTAAAGTTTATCGAAAAGCAAACTAAGGGTGAACCCTGAAGATTCCAGATATTCACTAACTTGTCTTATTCACAAATTTCTTCTACAAACTGAATAATATATGGATAACATTGAATTTAGATGATAACCTTTTTCAGATCATTGATGTATGTTTTTTTTTGACAAACGTCAAGTTTTTCAGATTGTAGAAGGTTAAAAACCCAAAAACGGCAATAAACATTGACCCCTCCCCGCTGAGCATTTTTTGAGGTCTGCGAATAGCGAGTAGTCACTGGGAGCCAAATCTGGCGAATACGGTGGATGTGGGAGCAATTCGCAGTTCAATTTATGTAGTTTTGCTATTGTTCTTATCGACTTGTGACACGGTGCATTGTCTTGATGGAATTGTTTTCTTTGCCATATGCGGTCATTTCTTTGCAATTTTGGCCTTCAAACCCTATAATAACGCTATGTAATATTCACTGTTGATGGTACTTCCTTTTAAGGTAGTCGATGAATATTACACCACGCACATCCCAAAATACCGAGGCAATTATCTTTCCAACCGATTGTTGTTCTTTTGGGCACTTTTAAGTAGCTTCAACAGTTGCTCTCCTCTCAGATGACGATCGTTTTGATTCCGTAGTGAAGCGATTAGTCTAAGATCCGAACCTAAATCGACCTTCACCGGGCTGATAATAGAATGAAACATATTTTATAATCAATTGAGTATATTAGAAATTATATTAATAATAGGTTTGCTAAAAAATCCTGGACAGACTATTTTTAATTATTTTTAAAAAAATGATTTTTAATAAAATATTGCAATATCAAGACAATAAGAAA
>WOGR01001558.1:8709-19565 GCA_015342045.1 Leptinotarsa lineolata | reverse complement strand
TATATATAGTTTCCTCAGGCACGTCTATACTGACTTACTGGAATCTACATATAGAATGCTTAACATATACTTATACAATTTGAAGAATATGAATTTTAAGTACCTAAATTTCACCTACCAAATTACTGTCATGAATGTGTACCTGAGTTTGAGAATAAATCAATTAACACTAATATAAGAAAAGGAGAGACAGTGTACAGAGTCATTATTATACATGTGATGAATAAAAATACCTGAACTTATATGTCAATTATTTACCAGTTGTCACCAGTTGTCATGTTACTCGTAATAGTCGTGATTCAACTCATGTTCTTCTGCTAATAGATGGATTACAAATGTGGAATTGATCTTTTCATTCAAGAAACTACTTCTATGCTTTTGAATCCTTTAGGGAAAAGACCTTCCCGTTTGGCCAATATAAAGTTTTGAGCAAGAGCCACAAGTCAACGTATATACTCCTGGTCTATACAACACTGTTTTGTTTTGCAAGCATTCTATTTTTAAAAATGACCGATATCATTGGTCTTTTGTGTTTTTAATAAATTTTACTAAATTATTATTTGTCCTGTAACTCACGTCCAAACATTTCTTTTTTGAAAAACGAGCTCTATAGTCATTTATTTGATATAGAAAACACTCATCACGTTCGGTTATCATTTTCATCTGATTCATTTCACACCAGCGATAAAAGTTCGAATTCTATAGCAAACCGTTTTCAATGTTGGGGTGAATTCTGTAGACCAAACTTGAATCTTCAACTTTCAACGTCGACGAATTGTCACACATAAACGTATAAAAAAGCAATTTTTCACACGTCAACTACAAAATATGATTTTGATCTTTCGTACGTCTCGAGAGAGTCGTGTTCAATGAAAACATCTACTTTATTATCGAAACAGGAGAACAAACGGTCCCGATTCATGAAATCCAATAACAGCTGTACTTCTTCACGACGAGTGATTTCTGGCCTGTTTTGCATACCAATCGGGGAAATATTGGCTGATCTGTCACAACTAGATACATACACTTTGTATCAAGTTGAGACTTGGCTGAAGTTCTCGAGGATTTTCGAGGTTGCCTCGAATCAAGCATAACCCGAAATGGATTGAATCATAAGTCAGCGTCTCAGGCGTGAGGTGGTGAATTTATAAGGCATCTTCATAGCCGCAGATAGCTGGGAGTAAGGAATTTGTAATATGTTCGCCAGGTTGACGGTAGTTCAGTTTTCTTTCAATTCTACTTTTGCGTATTCTTCCATTTTGAAATTTGACCACTGATATCTATATCTGAACACTTTCATTAATACATGTACATTTTCGAAAATACTTTCGGCATAGATTTTAAGCTGACAGAATATTATGATTACCTGAAGCCTGCCTTACACTTCAAGTTTGCTTGATTCAGAAATTTTATATGCATCGTAATAAAAATCATCCCTCATAAAATTGAACCCCCCACTTTGGTTACTTATACAGTCTATAAACCAACCTTCATGAACGTAGCTTTCTATCAACGGTGAGGAATGATAAGTATCAACAATCAACCTCACATCCTTGTGCAAAATATGGAATATCTTGTCTTTACTCTTATAGTCTAACACAAAAAACCATGCAGAACTTTCATTAGTCATCTTTGATTTTGACATGAAATTAAAATTCTCTCTGTTTATTGTGCTTGGTGAACATGATTTACTTGAAGAACGGTAGACAATGTTCAGGTAGTGCCTCATATATTTTGGCACATTATATAACAATAAAGCGGAGCCTAATTTTTCAGATGAGCTTGGTAGCGCTTGGTTTTGCAGGACATATAAAGAATATGGGCATCAGTGTCATATCTGTCACAGGCAGTAAATACAGCCCTTGACCATATACTAGCGAGCACCGCTCAAGTTGACATCTCTTCCCAAACTGTGAACCAGAGAATTGACAGTAGCTCTACAGAATAAGAAAGGAACACATTTGTTGTTCAAATTGAGCGAAACAACTAGAATGTTTAAAATGAAAGGGGATATATTTTAGGGGTGATTAATTTTTAGAAAAGAAAGTTTTTGGCTATCTATTACTCCATCTTAATACACAAAAATGTGGAAATCTTCCAAAGAAAGGAAGGAAGCAATTGATTTCAAAAGAAGCAACTCTATACATAGATGTGTAGATCATGCAAAAAAGTAACTTTCCGACACAAACTGGAAGAAAAGGCCCTACTGAAATAGCTACATTCATGTAAACATTGAATTGCACGAAAGAAAAAATTCTTTCGAAACAAATACTTCCATATGAAAACTGAATTATACAAAAAATACTTTTCTCTACTCAGTTTGTATTCCAAACATTCGTTGTGGAGTTAAATCAGATATCATTGACAGGATTTCTACACAATATACTAAATGAAAGGTAAAAATTTCACTTACATGAAACACTGTCATTCTCACTGGTAGACATCTCGATGTTTCGTCGTAAGACACTTGCCTCAGGGCTCTTCAGTACCAATCTGGATAATATTATCAGAAAAAACATTGGCTACCATTCTTCAAGTAAATCAGGCTTACCAAGCACATAACTTGCATTCGTTACATAATTTTTGGTCAGCTATATACTGATGCATGTAGGACTGCATATTGGGGTGCGTTTTAAATTCTGAGCGATTTTAATGATGTAGTTTTAGGATGTGGGTTGGCATTACTGCCACAGAAAAATATTAATGATCCTTAGAAATTTTAACTTTCATTAACCAAGTAAGACTGCTCTGGATATGAACACACCCACATTAGAAGTATGTATAGAGTTACTTTTTTAAAAATTTTTGCTTCCTTCTTTTCTTTGGAAGATTCCCACATTTTTTTTGTATCAAGCAAGTAAAAAGGCATATATAATATGATTGAAATAAAAACTTAAACTAAATACCAATATTGATCAAACTGAACGGTTGGTGATTTCATTCATAAGAAATCGAAACAGCTATGTCAAAATTGGAACAGAACTTTCCAAGAGCGGAAAAATTGATTAAGGGACCCCACAAGGGAGTATACTCGGACCTCTTATTTTTCTCATGTACATGAATGACCTTGCTAACTTCATCAAAGGAGGTAGGTTTTTCATGTATGCAGATGACACTTCAATAGTAAAATTAACATCATTGCAAGGTAGTGGTAGTCAGAAGAATAGTTGTTTTCTGAAAGGTGTCAGTCCATTAACCTACAATATAGGTAAGTTGAGACGGGTCTGAACAAATTGTTGATTTGATTTACAGCCACTCTTCAAGTCTTCCCAAAAAGTTTCTATAATAACTGACAATGTTGTTAAAGACTTTGTACTTTGGTGAAATATCAATCAATTGATTGTAAATTTAGAGAAAACAAAATACATACAATTTTCATTGAAACATTTGTCCACTGAAGAAATTACTGTCGAATTAGAAGATTTTAAAGTACCCATAAGCCTGAACAATATATTTCTTGGCACTATCATTGATGAAAAATTCACTTGGTATGAACAAACCAACTATGTGTGCAAAAAATTCAATCAAGCATTATTTGCTAGTTACAGAATGAATATATCCTGAGCAAAACATCAATAATCATTGCATAATTTGTACGGATGAACTATTTTTATCTATTTGTATATGGACGAACCATACATATTTTTAATGGCAAAAAAAGTTGATAGATGAATTGAATTGAATATCATGGCTGCTGAACCAAGGAATAGAGTTCTTTGAAGCGAATCAAGTCGTCAACAATAATACTATGTGAGTATGTAGGTACTGTTCAACGACCGTGAACCCTTCCTACAAACATGTCTCATCAACAGATCAATGGATAAAGAAACAGAATTGATAATACCCCTTTTCAGAGTGCATCTACCATCTCCAGAAACTGAAATCCTTCCGATTGAACTCCAATACTCACATTTACTCAACAGAGAACTGAAAGTTAACTACTTAACTGTTAATTAGATCTTGAGTGAAAACAATACTGTCACGTGAAGAACGAAACTGGGAACAAAGGCCTCATAGAAATATTAAAACTACCGAATCGTTGACATCAATTTTCAAAATGCCATACATTCTTCTGTCTATTATCAATCAAGACAAACAATCACCTGCTTATCTTGGAAAAAGAGTCTGTTTCATTTTTAATGTTGAGTTAGAAGGTGGTGTGATATATTATAAGGTAATCAATTAATATTTAAAGGGCAACGTTGGATTGCAGCTTCTCTCTCCTGCGGCATTCCAAAGAAAACTGGCCATATTTCTTTTCGGATAAATTGCAGAGAACACATTTTAATTGGTGTACTGAATTATACAATGGTGAATGTTAGCTGATTGTGTTGGAGGAATTGTAACTGATGAAATACATGGAGAAACGCTATTAAGTTTATATTTAGAACGGAATAAATCGAGAGTAGTTGAAATTTTGTTCAAATAGTGGAGTGAAGTAACAAATGGAAAAAATTGAGAATATTCCAGAAACGATAGCACAAGCAATTTCAAACTTCAATTTATTCATCATGTGGTTTCAAAAGTCCTACATTTATAAATGAACTTCCCTTTTTTTTATTACCTTTCTTCAGATTAGATAATACTGATAATACTATATTCAGAGATTATATTGATGAATATGTAGGTTTGCTCGAATAATTGACAAATATTTCTATATGATGGAGGATTTATGTTGAAAGAAAGGAAGAGTGAGGGAAAAGGGAAAGTGAATGATGAATCATGTGGTATTCTTACATTTATAGTGTTGGGTTCAACCTTCAAGCCTCATAGAATTTTGTGAAGATTCCTTTCTGCCAGAATACCATTTAGTTGTATATAAACTGCGTTCACCGATAAACTGTGTTATAAACACACTTATATTAGCTTCACTTGTATTTTAAACGTTATACAATTATCAAGTGTACAAAGAGTACAAGAAGTGTACAAGAAGTTTATCTCGAATTGAAGGGGTTAAATTTTCAGGAGTAAATAATTTTTGGAAAAGAAAGATTTTGGCTTTTTACTACCCCATCTTGATACAAAATATGTGGGAATCTTCCAAAGGAAGAAAGGATGCAATCATTTTTAAAATAAGTAACTTTAGATTGTGTGCTGTTTTCTTATATTATCCAGATTGGTACTGACGAGCCTTAAGGCTAGTATCTTACGGCGGTGTCTACCAGTGGGGATGGCTGATTTCCATGTAAGTGAAAATTTTTTACATTGCATTCAGTATATTATGTAGAAATCCTGTGAATGATATCTGATTAAAATCTATAAGGAATGTGTGGAATACAAACTGAGTAGAAAAAAGTGTTTTTTGTAAAACTCAATGTTCATATAGAAGTATTTGTTTCGAAGGAATATTTTCTTTCGTGTAATTCAATGTTTATATGAAAGTAGCTGTTTCAGAAAGACTTTTTCTTTCATTTTGTGTCTGAAAGTAACTTCTTTGCATGATCTACACACCTGAAGTTCCTTTGGAAGATTCCCACATATTTTGGATTGAGATGGAGTAGAAGAAAACTTTCTTTCCCAAAAGTTCATCTCATTATCTTGATCAGGAAAGCCAGGATTGAATAATTTCCTCCCACAGTATCTGCATGAGAGCAAGTCTGTGCATGCGAATATATTTTATATTGAAACAAATGGGCTTGAAATAGCAAGCCGAACCGAAAAGTGGAAAATAGAAAATAGTTTAAAGAACTGAGAAAACACGCTTTAGTAGAAACACAAACTGAAAAATAAAAAATCATTCGAAACTAATTCAAGATATGTGGAAGTGATTGATAATATTTTGTGGTGAATTTCATCAGTTCGGATTTCCATTGAAAACTAAAATGAATAGATGAAAATAACAAATATATTGAGCAGAAAAAACCCTGAAATGAATTTACAGTGAAATAGAGTACAAGTAAAAAATTGAATAATTAAACAAAAAAGAAATAAATTTGGAAATTAAGAGATTTCAAGCCAAGTTAATTCAATATGTTTCGATTGTTAATATCCACAATCGTCTTCGGGTGATGACTCAGGTGATGACTCAGTCATCACCAGAAGCAATAAATGTCAAGGCACCCACAACCCAGCAATAAATAATTGGGATGTTATAAACTTCCTCAATATTACTAAATATAAAAATTTTCATTATATTTAACATATGTCATTGTGAGGAATCATTCATTGGTGACATGTGATAATTTGTTTTTCTCCATTATATTAAAAAAAATTTCTTCTCCATATTAAAAAAAATTTGCTGGTGATAAACCTACATAGGTTCGAAACATGTACTGATTGATGGTTTTACCGTTCTAATATCTGAAGGTGGTATCAAATTGTGGAGACAACTTTGGGTTTTGCTGCATCGTAAATCTACTACACTCCACTTCGAGATATAATGGATTTTTATCATAGGTTTATGTTCTTTTAATATATTCACAATGTCAGCTAACTCACGTAATTCCACTTTTCGATAACCCAAAATAATTTGGTGGATTTTTTTTTGTTTTCTGGTGTTACTGTCTCATTTGGGCGTCCACTGCGTTTTGCATCATCGGTGTCTCTACGACCACGTTCGAAATCAGCAAATGAACGTTTAATTGTTCTTTTTGATGGAACGGAGTCCTTATAATACTTTTCAAGCCTTTGCTTCGCTTGAACGATATTTTTTTCCATCAGGAAGCAATGTAAAATTGAAACACGAAATTGTTTGTGATCCATTGTTTTAAAATTAACACAGGTAGTGTCACTCTTAGCACAATAAGTCCCGGCATCAGGAGGTTGCATATCTTGATGAGGATCTAGAGGTTATTTCGGATTGGGATGAAAGTAACCAGGTTCAATTCAATGCCACGAAAATCCAAGCATTGGTTTTCTCCAAAAAGATAAAAGTCTCCGAACCCGACATAATAATGTCAAGACAGACAATTCCGCTTTCTGCTTCGATAAGTTTGTTGGGGGTGGAAATGGACACCAACATGTCTTGACACAACTTGTCGCTGGAAACGAACCAGAAAAATGTGCGCACCTCAGCAACTTTTGATGCTAGTTTGTTCATTACCAGATTTTGAAAGGTTGAATACCCAAAAATTACCAAGAAAGCTCTACTATCATGATATAAACAATACCAAGAAAGTACATTTGGGAGCACATACAGTGAAACATTTGTAAAGAGTGTGCCTGAAAAAAAACTGAAGCATTCTTTCAACAGAGCAGGAATTAGCTCTGAATGATTATAAGAGACGGTATTTTTGGATATTGTTCATATCGAAGAAACCTGAATGAAAGAAAGCTGAGACCTAAGTTTTATTTGAATATGAGGTACTAGATCACAGAAACGTTAGGCAAAAAACTAGCACAGATAATAAGATTGTTGGCACGAGTGGTATGGAAAGCTGAAAGGATAAATGCAATGAGTCACTAAGGCTACATTGTTTTTGGCGACTTGGAAGAAATAGATAAATCATCACAATATTGGAATAATATTGTTGGTTTTTTATGTAAAAATACTAATGCAGCAAGTTTTCTCATATATTGAATTGTATTATCCTGGCAAGAGCCGAGCGGAACTGCGGTTCGACAGAAAACCAGATGTTCCACAAAAATGGTATCTGGCTGTGGTAGTCTTTCACTGTGTTCAAATGAAGAGTCTGAATAATGGTATAGAAAGTTATTAAAATACAAGTGAGAGATAAGTTAGGTTAGGTTAGGTTAAAATTGATTGGGTCTATTCGACCCTCCACTGCAACCCGCAAGGGTTCATTGAGGCTAACACCTATTCAAACTTGACCAAATAACCCCAGCTTCTTGACGAAGCCGATTAGTTTGTATGGTGGGTGATCTTTCATATCAGATGGTTAGAGTGTGGTTCTTCCAAACTCTGAAAACCTGATTCGATCCATGTCAGAGCAGGCACAAAGTATATGCTCTGCTGTTCCATTATATTCCAGAGGTGATACACACAGCTTTCCGACAGCCCGAGTCTCTGCATATGATGATTCAGACGACAGTGACCTGTAAGGAGACCTTTTAGACATCGTAGTTCATCCCTACTGAAGTCTAACAACTGTTTGATTTCAAGCTTCGAAGGTTGAATGAACGTTTTGGAGTGATCCAATCCTGGAAGATTTTGCCAGAAGTCTTTATAACTTCCTGCCATCCAGGTGTTCAATGTTTGTTTGGCAGGGCCTGAAGCAAAGCTAACGACAGTTTTTGGTCTGATGAAGCTACTTACAGCACCCTTCTTTGCAAGGAAATCAAGAGCCTCGTTGCCTTCCAGGCCAGTCTAGCTACGAATCCAGACCAGAGACAATTTGTTAAGTCTTCCTATTGAGGAGAGTCGTTTTTGGCAATTTGCTACCAATTTAGACGTTGCTCGGTAGGAGCTAAGAGCTTCCAACGCCGCTTGACTGTCTGAGAAAATTTTTATTGACTTGTGTGTGAGATCGGATTCTACCAATCTCTCCACACACAATTCAATAGTAAAGATTTCCGCTTGGAATACAGTCGCATAGGTCCATAGACAGGTTGATATCTCTATCCTGTCTCCGACTGTCATTCCAAATGGAATGACCTCACCATTTATCATGGACTCTTCTACCTTTTTTCATGTTGAAGTTACTGAATTCTAAACGGACTGTTTGGTGATCTGATATTAAATCATCCAGAATATAGCAAGTGCCTGGGAAACCTGTGAAAATTTGATCAATTATACTGCAACTTGTATTACAGACGCTTGTAGGCCAACCCACTACTGACAAAATGTTAAAACAAGACATCACATAACACAAATTTTTAAAATTACTATTGATATGTTGATCAAAATTAAAGTCACCATATTTTGATGAGAATCTGAATCTCCCGATGGGGACCTATAACAATTTATCAAATTGTGTTTGGAGTTATAAATGCATAAGAAATGGCACAAATTTTGAAGTTTTTTTCTTCGCAGAAACTGCTAAGACCAATAATTCTTGAAACATTCCTCACTCAAATTGCTACACCTCCATATTTAAGGTGGGATCGAGTAAATTATAATTACTCAAGGTGAAGTCTTCAAGTCTGATAGGTGACATAAAGTCGAAATTCACTTCTATTTCAGTGATATACAGAAAATTAAAATGTTATAACTAAAGCCTATGATATATTTTTACATTGGATCAAAAATATATTCCTTATTTGATATTGGGCTGTTTTTTCACCTACCTTCAAATCCCGATGCGTTATGCCTTTACCGTGAAGAAATTCCACCGCTAGAACCATTTGATAAAATAGAAATTTCACATTGGATTCACTCAACGGGGTATTGGATAAAATTCTGTTGGTCAGTTCACCTCCTTTCATATAATCCAGAACTATGTATACCTCTTTAGGAGTTTCAACAATGTCTTTCATTTTTATAATACACGGCTGAAAATTTAAACACATTGAATTGCTTATCCACCAACGATGAGTTAAAAACTGAAAAGGTGGCGGCAGGTATTTGGTACTCCCCAGGTGACGTGACGCTGGCATCAAGTCACAAAACGTGCCACTTCTTGAGGAGTAGATTGACACACAATAAAGATGAAAAAGAAAGAACAATTCGATGATATGAAAGACTGATTTCATTAGGCTCGATCCACACTATGATGCCGTTCTCGATCCGATCTCGCTCCGGTAAATTATTCTCAAACAAGAAAGAATCAGAGTATTCTCACTATAGTATCGCTCTGGTTCCGATTCGGCATCGCGCCGGTACCGGTTGGTTGAAAAGAATATTCAACTGGAGCGAGATAGGACATGTCATGACTTGTACCGACAGTGTGAATACGTTTTTGTTTCAACTCCAGTTTTTCTACGGTCTTGCAAGGAGACGTTACATTTTTCTTCTAGTCATGGCTAGTAATAAATCGTGGCATTCTGAAAAAGGTAAGTACTTTATTCGAGTTATTTATAACATTTGATCATAAATAATGAATAATCACACTATAATTATTTTCGTAAACTTTTTATAAGCGGTTTCCCCGAGAAAAAAGTATGGTGAAATTAGCTAACATTTAAAAAGAATAGTTGACTATTTTGGACATTCAATAAACATTTTATATATAAAGTGAAACGGAATAAATTGAATACAATTTTTATTTACTATTTCTAGATGAAATACTGATCGAAGTAGTAAAAGGCAGGCGCGGCTTATATGATTTGCAGTCACATTACTATAGTGACAATAATTATAAAAGGAAAATGTGGAACGAGATTGAAGTAGTTGGATTACCTGGCAAGTGAAGCATGTTATACAAAATTTGATATTTATTTAATAGCCTTATTCTGATTACATCGCAAGATTTTCTTGCCACGGCACTGAACCTTCAGGAGAATTGAAGAAAATTTTAAAAATTTCCCTTGTCTGAAATAATTCTGCATAATTCTGCCTGTGCATTTCCTCTGTGTCTTCTTAGATTCTGTACTTGATCGGTATTAGCGCATTCCGAGTTATTCTCGAAATTAATGATCCGAGTGTTTCTAATAATATTATGCAGAATGCATGATGTTAAAATTATCGAGGATGCATATTGAGGATGAGTCCTGAGTCTTCTATTGTACACGCGAAAAGTTTGTGATAGGATACCGAATGCACATTCAACTAATCTTATTCCTCGACACAAGTGATAATTAAATATTCTATTCGCATTATCTTCAACATTTTGTAATCTTCGGTGAGGCCGCATTAAATATTTTTAGCGGAAACGCTTCATCTCCCAATATTACGTACGGTGCTATTATGTTTGTCCCTGGTAGAGGGGAGTCTATTGGAACATTCAACGTCGCATTTTCCAGTCTTTTTCCCAGTGCAGAATTTGCAAAAATTCCACCATCACTGACCCAATATCTAC
>WOGR01001557.1:3815-19572 GCA_015342045.1 Leptinotarsa lineolata | reverse complement strand
ATTTCGACTATAATATCGAATTGCTATTGCGATATTCTAAAAATTCATGATAATTGAAGTATACTTAATAAAGTGTTCAGCAATTGTTTATGTAGGGATGCTGAAATATTTATTATTCAGCACTAGGACTATAATTCGATTTTTGTTAAATATTTTAATTTCTCTCCAATTTTCGGAATTCGTATTTTGTGTGTGTATAATAATTTTATTTTTAATTTTATAAATCGAAATGAAGAATTTATGAACCAAATCTGCCGCCCTTTAAATTTTACCGCCCTTTAAAATTTGCCGCCCTAGGCTCCCGCCTACTCAGCATGCTGGTAAATCCGCCACTATTCGAACGTGAATTATTTAGTATCGAAAAAACGTTCATACCTCATTTAATAATGTTTACCGTCCTTAGAAGAAAAGTTACAAAAGTAATTACAATTTCAGAATAATATTAGAGAGACATGTGAGATTGTTCATATAAGTATATCAAATGTTAATATCTATTACTAATGATGTTGACTTGAGCAAATTGATGATACTAGGTGATGCAATAAAATACTTTGCTTGATGGAGCTTTAAGATAACTGAAATCTACAGTCTTAACAGTCACAGGAAGAACAAACACATACTGTCTTATTGGAACAAAGACAGTTGCCATTGAAGTTAAAATATGGACATTAGACAAGCCGTCAAGTCTTACATTTGGAAACAATTGACAAAGAGTGAGCCAATTCAAAGTAATTATTGGGTTGTTTTAAAAGTTTTGTCCGTTTTAATGAGTCTATTTGAAACTGCAATATCTCAGTGAATACTTATTCAATCTAATCGAAATAAACGCCATTTTATTCAGGGAACTTTTTCCAACGTAACAAAAGCCGATCAATTCCGTCAGCATGAAAATTGGGTGCTCGGGATTCGATGGAGTAGACGAAGTCCGATTTTCTGGTCCTGATTGGCGAAGGTTCTACTGGTGAGAAAGTTATCGAAGTGCTTGAAAAGATGGTAGTCGGTTGGCGAGAAGTCTGGGGAGTATAGTGGGTTAGGCAGAATCTGACCTCACCACACAGCATCAATGCATAGAGTACAAAATTCGATTAGTACATACAGCGACACAGTAGAATTAATATTTATTGAGATATGGAGCTACAAAAACACATGACAATGAAACAGACAAAACTTTTGATACAAGCGGATATTAGATTTCATTGATAGTTAAATTACTTATAACTGATACAAAATAACTGGGAAATGTATATATCTGTGGAAAGTAATGGTTATCATATTTCTCAAATAAAATCCTTAGGAAATAAAAAGGAAATACAGGAAGGATTACTCAATATGGAGTAAAATCAAAATAGGTAATATCGTCAAGAAAAATTAGTGTCATCCAGGTTGAATTACTGCGATTTTCTTTACGCTCCTCTTATAAACTCCATTGAAATCAAACGAATTCAAAAGCTCCAAAATAGTTGCTTGAGGTTAATCTATGGTATCAAAAAATACGATATGATTTAATATACATTGAAAACGAGCAACTGGCTCAATATGAGTGATCAAAGGTTCCTTCATTCTGCTTGCTTCTTTACAAAGTTTTACAATACCAACCCCCCTATTTGTACAATAAGATAACATTTCGCTCTGATAATATTACCATTCGACGAAAAAGTTTGCTTACTCCTCCAATGTTTCACACAGAATTTTACAGACGATCATTTTCCTTTCACATTATATCGTACCAACTGTATGAATAAAATACCACCAGAGTTGAAACAACTCTCGTTAGCGACTTTCCGGGCGCGAATCATCATCTTCAGTTCGATCTGAAAATTATCAGTTAGTACGATCTAAAAAAAATATTTACTAATGGTTCCTTGACTAATCGTTATCTTCAATTTGATCTGAGATTTATTAATTTACTGATAGCAATGTTTATATTCCTTGTAGCGTAGGTGCATTTGAAAGTAATCAATATTTTTTGTGTTTGTTTTGATTCTTAACTGAGTAGTCTGTTTTGAGTTGGGTGGAAGAACAAAAGGCAGTCTGCACCTTCCGATTGTAATACTGAATCTCGCCCATTTTTTTAAATTTCACATCAGAAAAACCTTCATTATTATTATTAATATACTTCAGTCAGGTGTTTCATATCATTTATTTTTGTTCAAGCAAGTGTTCAACAGGGCATTGGAGGCCATTTCCACTATGGTTGCAGTCAATTGAAGGGCTCTTTGTTTTCAACACGCTTTCGGTATTGTTCAATACCTCTCTCAGGACTACAAATGGTTAATCAACGATTTGTGTTTATCAAAACAGAAACTACTGATATGAGATTGATTACAGAAATTTAATTATTCAATAAGGAGGAAAATATTCAATGAACTTGATGGAAATGAATGATAATATGAGTGATCAAGCTTAAAATTATTTCATACTTCCAAATAGAGGTTTCGAGAACAATTCCATTTAATTTTTAATGCAAAATTTTTAGATAACTTCTCTCAGTAGAAAAAAAACTAGTTTTAACAAAACATTGACATTCTAGGTTATAAGTTATGAGGCAGTTGGTACCAGCCCTACCATCAATAAAAAGTATTCCATACATAGGTACATGTTTGTAATTTTTTCATCATTTGCTCATAATTTCAAATCCAAAATCACAAGTTCCAAATAGAAGTTTCGAGATGAATGTCAAAATTTTAATTTTGAAATCAAAATTTCGAGATAACTTCTCTCAGTAGAAAAATAAAAACTATTTTCAACAAAACACTGACGTTCTAGGTTATAAGTTATGAGGCAGTTGGTACCAGCCCTACCATCAATGAGTATTCCCTGCATAGGTACATGTTTGTAATTTTTTTTAATCATTTGCTTCTAATTTCGAATCCGAAATCACAAGTTCTGAATAGGAGTTTGGAGATTAATGTCAAGATTTTGATTTTGAATGCGAAATTTCGAGATAACTTCAATTTTTTAGGTTAAAATTTTGAAATTGAAAAATATCAACTTTCAAAGTTGAATTGTTCCAAAAAATCAACACTCTTTGCGCCGCAAAGAGCAATCAAATTCTATTTTTTTTTTCTCTCATGTTATGATTCACAATAACAAACATAACCTAAGCATATGTTTATTCTACATATTTCTTCATATACCTAACTCCTATAGATTTGGGTTAGTTTTGAAAACCTTTAATTTGAACTAATTGCCTTGGGGCCTCACAAAATCCTTTCGAATTCCAATCTCCCTTTGCCGAGTTCCAGATTTCTGGTGCGTACTCCGGAGAAAATGCAAGTATAATTAAATTCCGCTAAACGGCAGCACTTTGCAACTGCTCAAACTTCACCCCTCGTTGCTATAACGACAGCTTCCTCTTTTGTTCTCCTCAGCACTCGTGTTTTGGTTAGGGGTGTTTCGTAATAAAACCGATGTATAGGCCACATTGGCGTAACTTCAGTGGTTTACAAATGCAATACAGATAATTGCTGAAGTTCAAAAAAAAACAAAAATAGTCTATAAATACTAATAATAATAGTAATATTATTTATTCGTCTTCTTTACTTAAATGCATCAAAAAATAAATTCAGTAATATTGATAGTAACTGAAAATCGTGAGTAATTGAAGAATCATGACAAACATTTTTTGATACTCATTTATAGAGCTTACTAGATCTGAAGACTTCATTGCTTGGCGACATTGTAATTTGTAACTCCAGAATAAAGAAATTCTTACAGACCGTGTATATGCATGACTTCAACTAAGAAACAAACAAATCCCTGGTGGATTTGAGCCGTAATACTATCCAAGTAGAAACAACAGATACTAACTATAAAATGCAATATATAATCATTATTTGAAAAAATGCATGACTGACAAGAGAAGAGAGAATCTCTTGTCTTGTTGGCAATACTAGTACCAACATTAAATACTAGACTCTCATTAAATATATATATACTAGACTCTTCTTGAATGTAATCGTCATTACCATACCATACCATACCAAAGTGTAGTGCGGTAGGAGGGTGTAGGCTATAGCTATTTTTGGCTCACTTGCTCTCAAGCCTTAGATACATCGGCTGAGCACAGAATAAGAGATGGGGATCTTAAGTGAATTTACTTGTGTTTACTTCTATACGGTGTCAGTACCTTTCGAACATGAGCTGTTATGACTTAATTTCCTGTGTGCCTATGGAACGTGAAGACGTTACAGAGTTATCAGTGATTGCGGACTGTGAGTCCGACGCGTGTAGATACATTACAAAAATTTGAAATATTTTATCTCGTTAAAAACAGCAGAAGGTAAGATTTTACGATAAAATTTTGCGTTTTGGATAAACAATTTTTTTTCAGGATGTCTTACGAAAAAGAGCTGGAATATTTACAAAAATTATTGGACGATGCAATGTTAGAGAATGATGATGTAGACATTGAGTACGATGATAAGGAAGATCATTCAGGGGAAAATCATTTGGAAAAGCAATTGGACAATTCAGATTCAGAGCAGAAAATTTTTCATACTGAACAAGACATATCAGAATCATTAGATGGTCTATTTTTTATAGGAAAAGAGAAAACCACTGAGTGGAGGAAACACCAACCGCCGAAAAAATGTTAGAACAACGGCTGAAAATGTAATAAAACAGCTACCCGGGACAAAGGCATCTACCAAGAATTTGACAGATTCATTTGAGATCTGGAAATTCTTTTTTACTGATAAAATTTTGAATACCATTTTAGAGCATACAAATAAATGCATTAGAGAAAGATACGCTGTTCTTACAAATGTATCTGAGATTCAAACATTATTTAGGTTACTCTACATATCTGGAGTTCTCAAATCTAGTCGGTTGCATGTGAGAGAGTTGTTTAGTAATAATGGCACTGGGGTGGAGATATTCCGTTTGGTAATGTCAGTAAACAGGTTTTAATTACTGCTGAAACATATGAGTTTTGATAATATTCAAACACGGGATGGGCGGAAAAGATTAGATAAATTAGCTCCTATTAGAGAAGTGTTTGATGCTATTGTCAAAAAATGCAAAGAGGCATACATATTTTTCCATTATGATACGATTGATGAAATGTTTGCGGCTTTCCAAGGGCTCTGTGGCTTTAGGCAATAGTCTCCCAGTAAGCCAAACGAGTATGGTATAAAGCTTTTTGCCTTAGTGGACGCAAAGTGATATTTTGTGTATATTCTGGAAGTTTATGTCGGAAAGCAGCCAGATGGTCCTTATGCTGTCAACACTGCTCCAAGTGCTGTGATTGAGAGACTCTGTGAATGTATAAATGGCTCTGGACGAAATATTACGACCGACAACTGGTTTACCAGTATACCGTTATTAAGGTCGCTTCGCACTAAGAAACTAACATTGCTGGGTACAATCCATAATAATGAAAGAGAGTTACCAAAAGAATTTTCTAGTCGTGTCAAAACGCGACCTGACATTCCTGTTCTTATGAATAAACAATGACTATTTTGTGAATGTGAACATTTGTGGGTGTATACTATGAAATAATTTGTGCAAGATATTCTATAACCGAAACAAAACAATGTATGATTAACCCGTTTTCGAATTATGAATGTGGTATACATGGGTTGATAAAACCCAGAATTCAATGCCATACTGTTACAGATTGTGGAAGTAGGCATAATACATCGACATGGCTGCTCCCATATTGATGTTTACTTTAATATCACGTATTGCATAGGTAAATTGTTTTGAACCATTTTGAGTTGAATTGATTGAAATGTTCAACCACGGTAATTGCATTGACAAAACCTACGAACTTCACGTCAGGTGGGCTTTTATACGATTATTCATCATTAATGACAAGGTCTACATTCAGTCACAAGGCTTTATGCATCAGATACTAAGTACTCAATTTCACTTTTTGTCTTGAATTGTGATACTTATGTCTGTGAGGAGTGTATACGGGGCTGTCTTAAAATTGGAAATGATATTTTTGACATAGACCAAGTGAGGGACCTAGGAAACAACCTTGTGGTGCACCTACTCTCACGACATCGCTTTCTGAGCAATGATAATGCACTACATTTGTGTGTCCCTTCAATCCCAACTGATATCTTGCGCTCGGAAAGATGCATCTTCACCCATTCTAGTAGGACGCCCCGTATACCATAATACTGTCATTTGGTCAACATTGAAGCGTCATTAACAGAATCAAACGTTCTGGATGAGATGCAAAATGTTCCAAGGAGATAATGCCGAAATTATTTAGTATAACCAATATTTTCCAAAAAATTAAAGAGTACATTTATTGTACCTACTTCGGACACATAATTCAGGTTATCTAAATGAACAATTCGTTCAGGCCAGTGTCAACTCACCTACACAGTAGCTTTGTGGACTGACATCTATCGGAAAACAACTACTCCCCTGGCTAAGACCTCGAAGGACGTTAGATTATATCCGACAGATGTCAGTGCAGGATTCCTCACAGAAGTGATTCCTGCATATGCTGTTGGCGATACAACTTCCAGAATCGATTTGGTTAGTACATCGATAGGCAGATGGGGCGATGTTGTTGGACGTTCGCTTCTGCCTAGTTCGAGGAATGTTACTCTGAAAGGAATTCGATTTTTAATTATAGAAAATCATCGACTTTAGGTTGATGGAAGACACTACCTTGCCCTGACGAATGGACAAACAGCCCGAAACCGGTCTGCAAGTGTGTTTCGATAATAAAAAATCGATACTGAAAGTTGTATCGGCAACTGCATATGCAGAAATCACTTCTGTGAAGAATCCTGCACTGACACCTGTCGGATATAATCCAACGCCCTTCGTGATATTATTAGCCCGGGGAGTAGTTGTTTTCTGAAAGGTGTCAGTCCATGAAACTACTGTGTAGGTGAGTTGAGACTAGCCTGAACGAATTGTTCATTTAGATAATTTGATTTGAAGCCAGCCTTCAAGTATGCCCACGTATAAAAAAATATATAATTTAGGATTTGTCTATTGACTATCCATTCCAGCAATATTTAAAACTAGAAAGCATTGGTCTATATTAAATGATGGTTAGTATAATGATCTGATTGAATTTTTGAATAGAATTATTTGGCTAGTTGCGAGATGACAGATTTCAAAAAGTATCATGATTCGTGGTTGATAAATATTCTCATTTCAATTCCAAAGAATTTAGCTGCCCTCGTGACAAATAATAACCGTAAGCATTTTTTGTTGTATATAAATGTTTCAATATTTGAAGTATTTTGATACATTCATATGCTTGTGTGGCTTGACCTACTTTCGTTTGGTCATCATAAAAATGTAATAGCTTTCTCGACGTTTGGTGAAGGTGTCCTCAAAACTGAAAACATGTTTATGTCTGTAATGGCATTCCTCATTTTTTTCAAAAACCAGATCTCACAAAGAAACAGCTGTCCAACATATTTTCTTCTGGAGGAAGATAATCAATTTTTTATTGCGCTCAATGTTTGAGTTATGAACATCAAATTTATTACATTTATTTTCGTTTCAGAAAATACTGTTTTTCCATTACACTCATTGAAGATTGTTTCGAAACTTTTCATATGTAGAAGTTAACTTTGGATTGTGTTAAGAATAGTTATAATTGAAACTTGAAATTCCATATTCTTTGAAAAACATTTCTGTGGAGCTGTAACTGAAAAATTTCTGCGAAATGTAAACCACTGTATTATATAGAAATAAGTTGCCTACAGATTAAATGATTGTTGAAAAGTTGGAATTTATATACTTAGCTTTCTTTGGAAAGGTTAACGTTTGGGAAAGTAATCTTGTTCCGTTCTCGAAACCTGAAAGCGTATCTCTAAAAAACGCCTCGATTACTATTTGTCAAAATAAATATATCTATTTACAAAGGAGACATTTTTCAGCTGCAAAGATTATGATGAGAAATCACTATCACCAACTGCTAGCTTAATCTATATAGATCACAGTCGGTTATTCACTATGGTATGAATTTCCTTCCAGAAAGCCTAACTACAGTTTTAATTCTGAAAGATAGGATTTATCTCCTAGAGGCCAATATGCGAGATATCTTGAAATTTATCCGAGGATCCTGGTTGGTTCAGGACTCATCAATTGAGCTGTTTGCTCCTATCGAAGGTCTTCTGCTGTTTCGTTGTCACACAAACCGTAGTGATCTGTGTCTCTATTCGAACATGTAATGATTTTTTTGTTACAGCAGCCTTCATTCATGTTTCCACAAACGCAGACGCTTTGAAAAACCTCAACTCACCTCTCTTAGGTGAACCAAAGGTCTTCTGTCAAGTACTGATCCTACACATTACCACCAAATTCAAATTCTTGTATTTTGGAATCAACCGTTATTATTGATCGGAATAATTCTGTGTATTGTATTGAACAAAATTATTGTGGTGGAAATGAGATTTCTATAGATATATCTGGAAATTCTCACCTGCCACAGTGATGATGGAAAATTTCATACAGGTGTAGAAACAGCAAATTTCTAGCTCACCCCAATAAGTTACTGCCTAAATTCAATTATTTTCTTCTGGAAAAAATGTATTTTCAATGTATTTTTCACAAAGGAGAATACATTGTATTTACGTAGTAATTCAGTGGGGTAAATTAGAAGTTTGCCCTCTTTACACCTATATAAAGTCTCCGTCATATTTTTTTGAGATTGTGCACGGTGAGAATTTTCAAAAAGATGGATGAAAAATATTTAATGTTTCAATATTTATGTTTCTCTTTGAATGTATAAATAATTACGCCAACGCAAATCGTTTTTTATATAGGCTCATACTATTCCATTATTAGTAAAGCTGTTTCTTCGTTCTCTTTTGAGTAACAGAATACCCCTCAACATCTACGCTCATGTTTCCTAACCCCTAATATACTCCATGGGGTCGCATCTGTCAATTTTTCAAGTCTAGTTTCTCCTAGTGTTGTGGTGGTTTAGTTTGTGTATGAGATTAAAAATTTAAAGGTCCAAAAGTGACTCATAAACGACAAGAAGTTGTTATTGTTATTTCAAGACAATGATTAAAAATAACTTAATAAAAATTGTGAAAAAAGAAGTTAGTGAAAACCAAAAATGAAGAGGTTTGTGTTTCTGAATATAGAATAAACGGAAATGAAATGAACAAAAATACCTAAAAGTTGTGATGGATGTTGATAATAACCTCAATTGATAATTGCCTTCATCCTGATGAAGTTTAGTAAACAATTTGAAACGTTTGTGAAAATCTGTTTTGGGAATGACATTCAAGAATGTGATAGTTGAATTGGTTACTAATATTAGTGTTTGTAGAGTTGATAATTGACAATGAAATCATTTGATTGTGAATCCTCATCTGAAGGTGATGAACCAACCCTTCACGCCATCTCTAGGGGAGCGGTAGAACCGCCTCAGTGGTTGAGAGGCGGCGTAGCTCCTGGCTGGGGGTGGCAGGGAGCTGTAAGTATACAACAATTATAAGGAAAAGGAGCCTACAGAACGAATGGCAAATTTTTCTTTTTGTGATATTTGGAAAATCATATTGATAAATAATAAATAACCTATTCAAATAACACCTAATTGTGATATTTCAGTTGACGGTTTACAAAAACGCAACATGTGTTCCGCTAGACAATATCTTCTTCAGATGTGTTCAATTTTGTGAACACACGTGAATAGTGTCCTACTGAAAAAATAATAATGGAATTCACATATTCCATGTGCAGAATCTACATTGTGAATCCTCTTCGAATTGAATTATCAAAATGAACTGAACTCCTATATTCAATGTGTTCACTCTGTCTTTTCAATAATAATAAATATATTTATACGAGTATTTAGGTATATTATGAGGGTACATCTATTGAGTTGGAATGAATTCAAAGATACCCGAAAAACAATAAAATCTGCCGAAACAGCGTTATTTAAAAAAATACTAATTAGGAAGCATTTATATAATGGTAAACTTTACTGTAAAATAATCTGGTAAGAGGCGTATGTTTTTTTTCTTCAAGATATTCAAATTTTAGAATAGTCTATAAATTGAACTTAATTTGACCTTGAATTTGAATAACTTCCTCCTAGTGAAACTCGACATGATTTTTTTTGAACATTCAGAAAAACCAGACTACAACCATAGGTTATTATCAATAATTATATAATCGATTCAAGAATAACAAAGTTATATCAAATATGTATTGAAACTACATTTCTCAAAACGATTGAAGGATCATTTTGTAACAGTCAAAAACTTTTTATATGTTGTATTGTTTTGAGAGGAAATGCAAATGGCTACCAAATCCATGCTGAATTATTGAATAATTTTTGTTGTGTATTGGGTATACGTGAGAAAATCAAAGAACTACCAGAATCAAAATGAAAACCCTTTTATTATTAAAATCAAAAGTGAACATAAAGTCTTTAATGTGTTTTTTTATTAATTATTTGGGAGCTATCTGACTTGTCCATTTCTTCCTAGTCTCCAGAAAACACTGCAGCCTATTGGGCTTATTGCGTTTATTCTCCCATCTTTTCATGACACCCACTCCATCAGTCTCGTACCCTGTACTAGATTGTAGAGGTTCCGTGTTGAATGTTTATGATATTCTTCTGAACACAATTTTCTATGTCCATATATTGCTTGCCTCCTGTGTGATTCAGTGTCTTACATTCGCAAAGGATTTGAAGTACTGTCACTATCCCTTCGTTGCATAATCTGCAGCTGAGATCTCTGTTGTACAGCCCCATTTTGTTCAGGTGTCCTCTAAACGGACAGTGTCCAGTTAGTAGCCCTGTAATCGTTCTGAACTGATCCCTACTGTATTGAAGTAGTTTTTCGGTTCTTTTCTCGGACGATTTCCCAATGAAGGATTTGCTGTGTTTCTTGCCAGGTACTTTTGCCCAGTACTCTGTATGCTTCTTATTGGTCCATGTTCTGATCTGGTTCCATGCCATTGATTTTGGTACCTGCAGAGCTGGTTCAGGACCCATGTATGAAGTTGATGATCCGTGTCTTGCACATTCTTCAGCTTTATCATTACCTGTGATTCCTGAATGGCCTGGCACCCAGTAAAAAGTTAGATTGTTCCTGTTTGCAAGTTTCTCCAGTTCTTAACGGCATTCCCAGACTAGTCTCGATGTTACCTTCGGGTTTGTCAAAGTCCCAGGTGCGCTCTTACTGTCCGTTAAAATATCAATTCGCTCATTTCGTTGAGGTCTTAATTTAATAAGCTTTGCACACTGCAAGATAGCATACACTTCTGCCTGAAACACGGATGTTTATAGACCTAGCGGATAGCTATAGTGTAAATTTCTATCCGCTCGGTATATGGGACAATGTTCGTTATACGTAGAGATGATAGCTCCCTGTAATCGGTATGCTGCCAATTCTAGGTCTATGGAGTCTCTGATATTATGATCCATCCGTTCTAGACAAGTTTTCAGGTCTGCCGTGTAGGCTTCTTAATTTGTTCTCCGGAGATTTTGATATGATATAATCGAAGTATGAATACCTGCGATTTCAAAGTTTATGTGTAGGTGATCTGAACAGCTTCCCTCATCAGACACATTCCATTCCCGAACATAGTTACTTAAAAATGTAATTTCTATCGTTACGTCTATCACTTCTCTACGTCTCGCATTTACGAAAGTAGGTTTATTGCCTATGTTCAAAATGTCAAAATTATTTCCCATAATAAACTGTAGTAAGTGCTCACCCCTTTCGTTGGTGTTTATACTTCCCCAGGTTAGGTGGTGTGCATTGATATCACAGCCAATTATGAGTTGTACTCCCTCTGCTTGGCAGGCCCTAAGTAACTCTTCCACTTCCCTGGTTGGTGGTGGTTTCGGACTGTCGTAAGGGAAGTATGCTGATCCAATGATGTTCTAAAATTGTTCGAAAATTGTTCATTCCGTTAACCAGCTGACGAACGTCAACCCTCAGAAGTCGAAACTTGTGCGAGCAATGGATTAACGACGCCTTACCTTTTAACGTGCGATTACCGAGCACGGTGGCCTGACGGGGAATCGAACCCCGGTCTTCCGCTTGGAAGGCGGATGTGCTAACCTCTACACTACCGTGACCACGGTGTTACAATTGATGGCTCAGTATCTTTTGTTTTCTCCTCGGCCAGAAATCATAGCTTAGATTCTCATGAGCCTCCTGGGGTTTTCTTGAGGCAATCGCTCTTACTCTTCTCGAAGAGCGATTTCCAGCTCGTCCAGTGGCGGGTGGGTTTTGACAGCTTCGGATGCTTCTTTCCAGTTGATCCCAGACGTGTTTGATGGGATTCAGGTCCAGGTTGCAAGGGGTCCACCCCAAAGTGGTGATATTGTGGGCTGGTGTGGAAGATAAGCAGCATGGAATAAGGCGTTCATTGTTTCTTCTTTATACTTTGGCCAATGTCTGTGTGTCCAAGCGAACTGCATTCTTTGTCTTTTGTGACGTGCTATAAGCCAAGGTACGTGGACTGGTCGTTTAGATCTCAATCCACTTTTCCGAAGTCGATTTTGCACAGTCTAGTCGGGAATTTCAGTTCCCATTGCTCGACTTAGCTCATTTTGTAGCTCTCTGGCTGTTGGGAATCTGCGTCTGAGGACACTTAGACGCAAATACCTGTCCTCTTGGGCTGAAGTGGACTTCCATCACCCTTGATCTGGCCTCCTATGGACAGTCTCTTATTGTTGGTAGCACAAAACCTTTGACCCACCTTCAAGTCAAGAGACAAAAACAACCTCTGTTGTTTCTTATCAAAGTTGTCCACTACCAAAGGTAAAATTATTATATTTATCATAAAAATTAATCTTGGTCACGATCATTACCAAGTAGTGATCCATTAATTGTTCTGAGGAGTGTATATTTAAAGTTTATGAAACGATTTTGTTAAATACATGAAAATTTTTTGGTCTTAGCACACGTAGATATCGTGAGCAACAGCAATACAGAATATTTTGAAAGTTTTGGTTTTTTCATTTATGAACTATTCATTTTCTTATTTCCACTATAGACGTTTATATTTCATTTTAATTTCCGTGGAAATCCGAATGAAGATGCTTGACTTCATTTATGTAAATTTTTCCCAGAATTTACTTACTCACAATGAAATTTGAAAAATATAATCGAGAGAATGTTGTTTGAAGGTGATTGACAATGTTTCGTGGTGAATTTTATCAGTTTGGACTTCCATTATCTAATATTGTATAAGATGATTTGAAATCCATGAAATAACCAATACAATTGAAAATTAAAAGATTTGCTGAAAATAACAAATATATTCAGCAAAAAAAACCTGAAATGATTTTACAGTGAAATAAAAAACAAGTAAAAAAGGAAAAAAATTGAACAATTGAAACAAAAAGGAAATAAATAAAATCAAAAAATTTGCGATTTCAAGCCACGTTACCTCACGACGTTTTGATTGTTAGTATCCACAATCGTCTTCGGGTGATGACTAGAGTCATTCCTTCGAGAGCTGACTATTTATGGGTCATTCGAGTACTTTCACTTATCCCCTCTTTCCTCTTTCTGCTTCACCGGTTTAACGGGAGATGACCGTTTGGCGGAAGTTGGCCATATTTTCCTCAATTATGGGTTTCCATATGTTGCGTATCTCTACGCTGGCTTGGTTGAATACGTTGTTAGAGAGTATATATGCGGCTTCTTTGAAGTTTCTTGTGTATGATCTCAGCTTGGGACCACTCGATGGTATGTTGATAAGCCCAAAAACGCTCTGCTATTCCTGTTCTGCTGGTTTTCCCTCACTGTGTATGTTTCTTGTGCTCGGCAATGCGGACTTTCAATGGCCTTTTAGTTTCACCGATATAGGATTTTCCGCACTCACAGGGTATCCGGTAAATGCAATTCTTGGAATCGCAGTCCGCGTTTGGAAGCCTGGTTTTCGTAAGGCTGCTACGGATAGTGTTTCCGTATCTGAAGCAGGTTCTGATGTACTTGGACCCAATTCTTCTTATTCTTTCCGATAATCCCCTCATGTAGGGAAGTGCAAGCACTGGTTGTGACGGCTTCTCTTCCTTGTGAGGTTCTTGCTGTCTTTTAGCCAAAATCTTCTATTCTATTGGTGAAGAGGACCAACACTTAGTGTCGGTCCTCTTCACCACCGACCGACACTAAGTGTCGGTCCTCTTCACCAATACGTCTGAGAAAGGCAATTCGTTGTGGACTTCCTTCTCCATTGTGAAAGTAATACACTGAGTGAGAACTAAGTGGGAAACATCTGTATACCGAAAACCCACTCACACGGGACAGTATCTGAACCACGAATCCAACCATCAATCAACTAAAAGAAAAATCATCAAGACTCTAGAAGACCTAGCTTTCGGGTTCTGTGATACGAAGGAAGGTCTGGAGAAAGAACTAGGCATCATCAAAAATGATTTTCAACGAAATGGGTACTCCAAAGTGATGATGAAACAGATTTTGGCTAAAAGACAGCAAGAACCTCACAAGAAAGAGAAGCCGTCTCAACCAGTGCCTTCACTTCCTTACATCAGAAGATTATCGAAAAGGATAAGAAGAATTGTGTCCAAGTACATCAGAACCTGCTTCAGATCCGGAAACACTATCCGTAGCAGCCTTACGAAAACCAGGCCTCCAAACGCGGACTGCGATTCCAAGAATTGCATTTACCGGATATCCAATGAGTGTGGAAAATCCTATATCAGTGAAACTAAGAGGTCATTGAAAGTCCGCATTGCCGAGCACAAGAAACACACACAGCGAGGGAAAACCAGCAAATCAGGAACTTATCAACATTACATCGAGTGTTCCCAAGCTGAGATCATACACAAGGAGGAACACTGGTTCAGGAGAAAATTCAAAGAAGCCGCATAAATGCTGTCCAACAACGTATTCAGCCAAGCCAGCGTAGAGATACGTAAAATATGGAAACCCATAATTGAGAAAAAATGGCCCGTGGTGGTCTTGGAGAAAACCAGGTTATACTCAATGCGGCCTGTTGGTTTCCCTCTATTGTCAATTTCCTCCACAAAATACCCGAGACTTGTGCTGCCGCTCCTTCATTCCCTCTCCAGGCTAATTCATGACCAGCAACGTCGAAAAACCTTTTCTGCAGTCCTTTCGCAGTGTTTTCATCACAAAGCTCAATAATTTTTCCCAGCTCGTCTGCCAATAGTGCATATGAAATTTCCTCTCTCTTGGTTGGATCCATTTGTAGCTTCCTGCGCTTAGCATTTTTTGCAGCTCTTGCGTTCGTAAATTCTATGCCAGAGAATGGATTAAATTTGCGATTATACTTTTCAAAAAATATTCCTGCAACTACTTGGCTCTGGAATTCTATAAAACTGCGATAACACTCTCCTTGTAGGTTTCGGAGTTCTTTTCTTGCATGTTGAATTCATAGTCTTCAAGAATAAGCGCCAGTTCTTCCACAGGTATGTCCGCTCTATCGAAATTATACGAAGCGAAACATTTTTTCACGTCGTGCCGCTTGACAGCTTCAAAACTGAAATAATAATTTCGAGGTTAGGGTCTCACTTAGTTACCATGGCAACTCAATAATCAAGTCGACCACACATTTTATGTTTCGCTTGATGAAGAAAATGATTTGCATTGTTGAGAGTGGAAAAAAAAATTTCAAAAATATTTGATTTTCCACCACAATTCGGTGTGGAATTTTCTTACCGAATACCACGCGAAGTCAAATTAATATCCGGAAATTTTTTCTCGCTCATGAATATTTTTAGAAAATTTGCTCGAAAAAATGAGGTCGAAAAAATTTCCGGAAATAATTTGACCTCTAGTGGTATTACTAGTGATAAAACAAT
>WOGR01001556.1:0-15369 GCA_015342045.1 Leptinotarsa lineolata | reverse complement strand
AATTGGTTAAGCTGTCGTGTAGTACCTCTGAAAAAGGCGAGAATATCGTCTACATATCTGTACCAAAAATGAATATGTTTTACCCAGGTCAGAATTTACTATAGTGGTTTTCAAGCTGTTCATAAATATGTCTGCTGAAATTGGACTAAGGATGAGCCCATTGGTAAACCTGAATCCTGTTTATAAAATTGTTGAACTGTAAGAAACTCTGATTTAGGCAAACATCGAAAGCTGTCGAAACTTCAAAAGAAGTGATATGGTCTACTTTGATTTGCCCTAATCAGGGCTTACATTCGTTGTACGGTTTGTTGGAGTACATACTCTTCACATCGAGTGAAACTAATATTGAATTATGTGGCGTGGTTTGGTTACTCATGTTTTTCACAAAAGTCAGCGAATTTTTAATGCTGCGATGTGGGACGAAATTGGTGATATTTTTGAACGACTTGTTTAGACGTATTCCTAGTTATCTTACAGGACTGTTCATATACGAAACAACCGGTCTTATAGGGTTATCCTCCTTATGTGTTTTTATCGGGCCATTTGTTTAGGCAGGAGGGGTTCACGTTGGTGATTCTTCGTTTCTCTGATTCCGTGAAAGTTATTTTAGTATCTGAAAGAATTTTTTTTGTTCATTCTGCTTTTTTTTCGTTGGGTCTTTCTTGATGATAGTAAGATTTCCACTTTGAATGATCGATACAACTTTCTGGATATATGTTTCTCGTTTGTATAACGATGGCATTCGATTAATCCGCTTTTGTGAGAACAAGATTGTTTTTTTCTATTTCTTGTTGAATAGTTTTCATTATGCCTGTTTCTCTACGGTTTGATACTGAAAATGGATAGTTCTGAATCACTTCATTGATATCTCTATAATCTGTCTGTTTCAATGCAACAACTATTGCATCCAGAAGTTAGTCAGAAAAAAAAGGCGTAAATTCACTTACAAAGTAATATACCCCCAGGTCAAACAGTCTGAAATCAAGAAAATTCTAACTCTAACATATTTTGGAAAAAGAACAGAGATAATTGCGGGTTTTTCAGAAAAACGACGTGGAAGTGGCTTTCAGACCACATGTCTATCTAATTTCTTTCTCAATGTCAAAAATGAAGTGGACAAGATGGAGAAATCTGAAGTCTATAAGCTTAAGTGACCCGAGTGTAGCAGTGTTTATGTGGGACAATGTGGTCAAAATTTCTCAAAATTGTATGCTGAACAAGAAAGGTCCTTCACACCAGGTAAAAATAATTCGACGTTTTCTAACCATTCCTTGCAATGCACCCACAAGTTCCCGAATCTAAACGATACAAGCAAAGGTTGGAAACGTTAGTCCTTAGCTAGCACGAGTTTCGACTTCTGATGGTTGTCGTTCGTAGAGGAGCGACAGGTGGTCAACGGAAAAAAAACAGATGTTAAATAAACAGAAACATATTTTAATACCCTATATGGATGAAAGAGACCATTAGTCCACACTATTGTGAGTGGATCGACAAAAACAGATGGTGATATCATATCAACCGACATGGATGATGAAGTTCGCTGGCCGCACTGTTGTTTTCAGGGCTAACATCATTGATTCAGACAAAATAGATATCTGACACACAGTGAGATTCAGGAAGTTGAACTTGTATTCCGTTACTACTTCATAATTCACTTCATTTATATACTAGAAGTTTGACCAGTTCAAAATGTTCAGTTTTGAATGACTCTGAGCAAAAATTGCCTTTTCTTCTAAATATCTCAACAACTATTGATTGGAGCATTGATGAATACACATTGAAGCTATATTTTGTTCATCATCAATTATTTTTGGAGTTGAAGAAAAGACCATTTTTTGCAAAATCACAAAAATGCTCTCTTCAGTTCAAGATCATTTTTTTAAAAACTGAACACTTCAAATCGGTCGAACTTCTAGAACATATTCCAAGTGGAAAAATAAAGTAAATTCTGAAGCGGTGAGATTATTTTCGATTGGGGTGACCTTTAGGAGATTTTCACATTTTTTGTTTGCTGCAAAAATTTTCGTCATAACTTGCTCAGTTTCAATGCTTCCTTTGAAAAAGTAAAAATGAAGGTTTTTTTTGAACGCTGCTTCGGAAAGGTTCTATGAGTTTCTGTATTGTTTTTTTGGTTACTTCTTATCGGAACATTCAATTTTTACATTTGACGAATAAAATCTAACCTTCAACAAGTTAACTCTCCATTTTTTTGAATATATAGACTCACTTACTTTTTGAGTTATTTGCGAAAAACTTTCACACGCCAATGAGTCAACAAGTCCATAAACTACACCTTACTTGAGTACACCAAATACTTACGTAGTCAAGTACCTAATTCACTACGAAAAAGCTACTGTATTAGTGAAACATGTCGTGATATTATTTTTTAAAATAAAGTGTGTGAGGATCAGATGTACTTTTTGAAATTACTATGAATCTTCATCAAGTAACGGCCGAATCAATCAGAGAGGTCAAAAATTATTGACTCTAATAAAAAAAAGTATAGAACAAAAGTTGCTCAGAATTAGTCGAAATATTCGTTTTCGGACTTATTTTTGATTAAGCACTGTTCGCCCTCTAGAACAGGTGGCATCTATTCCCAGGGTAAAAGCAGCCCCCGGCACAGAGTCACATTGAAGTAGAGGGGAAGTATAACCTGAATCAAAATTTTTATGAACATCAGTGCGAAGACACAATAGCGTGAACCTGACATGAATATCAACAGGGATGGATGGAGTTATTTGATTGCTCAATTCAAAATCAAGTTTTCCAAGTTGATGACGAATGAATCAGATGGGTTTCTCCAACTAATAATCGACACAATCATGCTGATGGGTCACAGACAGAAAGTCCTCTGGACATGCTTTAGATATATTCAAAACAATTAAGGACTCTCCATATTAATCGATAAAAATAACCCACGAATGTGAGTTGGAAGATTTCTGGATAATCTCTGATCGTGCTCCCACTTATTAATATAACTTCGATAAAAACGTAATTGAAAAGCAAGAACAATTATGATTTCAAGGTCAAGTTATTTTAATTTGTGGTCGTATTCTAGTCAATACCAATGAAGCAAATCTTATTTTCTCCATCTAGGAAGTTTTCATAGTTCTATGAATAAGAATGTCTCCAAACACCGTTACCTGTTCTCATACTATTAAAATGTTTACCTTGAATTGAATGACTGAAAGGTTAATCGAATGCTTTTACCTTAAAAATTATTATTTTGAACCTATCCGTTGAAAATATACTAATTCTATGTTTTTTCCTCTCATTCAGAACACATGGTTGTCGTTGTCCCCCCTGGAAAACATTTGTATGGGCGCCCATGGTACAAGGTAAGTCTTTGTTAATAGTCAATCGATCGTTATATATTATGAAATCTTCCTATATTCATAAAATTCATTCATCATTGAAGGGGCATCGATCGAATGAGATAACTTGACAATAAAATAGAATCAACGCTATTCACTGAGAGAAGTTCCTGAAAAATAGCTAATAAAGTCTCGAAAGTCTTAACAGAAATAAGAGTTCTCAATTTTTTGAAACTCAGCAAAACGAGCTAACTTCTCCATAATGACAGTTATCAAAATTTGACTGACAATGTCAAGTGGGAAAATTTATAATATCTATGGATCCCCTGTTCTCTTCATCATATTTCACCTTCTCCTTTGAAACAATTTTAGGGAACTACTTGGGCCTGGAATCTCCTTAACCTCCAAGTTTCGTCACTGGCTCCAAGTGAACACTATTTGTGTTGTTGAACGGGTATGAAGTAGAGTTATCGTAATATAAATCAGGTCTGCTGAAAATGTATTCTTGACTTCCTGTTTGACCTTCAGATGTGTTGCGAGGCAACACATCTGCGGCAATCTCTGCGAATCATCTCTCTTGTTGAGACAGTCGGACGCTTTTCAATTTCAATGGCTTCACGAATTATCCTGGCCTGAATATTTCTCTCCATAGCAATGGTTTCGGTGTTTTCGAAGTTTATTGTTTGCCCTGTTTCACGATGATGTTTGAAAAGAGATGATGCTGGATCTGATTGACGAACAGCTATTTCATGTTTATTGGCTCTGCTGGAAATTCTTCTATTGGTCTGGCCGATATAAGTTCTGGGGCAGTTAAAACATGTTGTAAAATTATTGTGAAAATCCCAAAAACAGTTTTAAAATAATGGTAAAATTTCTGATAAGAAACAGAATCGGTATATAATAGAGAGAAAAAAGATGGTTTCGAATTTAGGAAATGATTTTGCAGTTTGTAAACGCCTATATACGTGTTTGCGATCTCTGTGGTAAAATATTCTTCAAGACAGCGTGGATGATTTTATTAGCTCAACCATTACGATTTGCCTTCTATTTCAGCTTTTCCTCATGACAGTGTATATAGCTTACGATTACGTGTATAACCAAAAAAACAATCATGTACTCATCTTTTCCACTATCATACAATTCACCCTTTCCAATTGATCCTACTCTTCCGCATAGCTTCACCAAGCAATATCGTTAATTTAGAATCCTTTTAATTCTGCTTTTCCAGTTCACTACTCTGCTTCCCAGAGTCCAATCAACCCATTGAATATGAGAGTTGCTAAACTTTTAGATTTCATTGGATGTGTATTCCGTACAAAGCCTGGAATTGAAAGGGATGTTTTCAAGTAATCCACTAAATACGAAAAGTCGATAAAGTTAATTAAAAAATTCATTGTCTGTGAGTTTCTGTTATCAATAAAATTTTAGGGCTTCTCGTATGAATAGCTACTCAATTCATTGGATGAAGAAAGTAGCAAGGCAGTTTTGGAATGATAAATAAATTATAAATTTTGTACAAACATCAATAGCAAATGAATCGAATCTAATTATTTCCATGTTTTCTATATTTCATGAAACTTTGATATCAAGCTCAGTGGGGACAAACAATTGTTTAATTCAGGGGAAGGTTCACAAATTTTCAATAAAATTCCATCTTCTCCGTAATAACAAACGTATTCCACAAAAACGAAGCTCGGTCAAATCGATAATGAAAAAACTACATCTTTAAAATATCTTCATAAGAAAACATAGTTTTCAATTAAGTTTTCGTTGGAAACGGAGACAGTTCAACAGATGAGATTTTTGAGATCATTCATATCATAACTTTTGAAACGTTCGGTAAATACCATGCTGTTCTTTATGAAAACAATTTTCTGGCAAAATCTGAATATGAAAAGTGACATATTACATTTGTAAAAACGCAACTTTGATAATCCATGCTTCTACTCAGTAGTCTGTAATTAGTAAATATTCTGAAAATGGCCAGTGCATATTCATCATAAAATAATAACAAAAATTGACAGAAAAGACACTTCGGAGTACTGGTACCCCTCCTATTGAATGGATCATTTCCAGTTTAGACAAAGGGCGATATAGTGAATTTTGCTGAACTTACTGCAATTTCTCATGGAGACGAGAGCATGCCTAAACTCAAAGAAAAAATAAAAAAGGTTCTTTCAACAATCTGCAACTGGTTCAGTATCGAATCACTCGCAGTTAACTATAACAAAACTCTCGATATAGCTTTCACTTCCTACTCTAAATATTTGCCTTATTGATGAAACTCTATGACAGAAACGTGAATCTATTGAGAAAATTAAGTATCTGTATTTCTGAAATGAATCTGCTGCAGTGTAGTGGAAGGCAAACTGAAAAGTTCACCCCAAAAAGTTACTGAGTAATATTAAATACTGGAAAGTCCAATTAGTCAGTAACTTGTCGTTATTGATACTTTGCTTTTCTTAAGTGGTTAACGTTTCAGAAAACAATCCTTTCCTAAAATCACACTCGGACACAATTCTCAAAGTTATAACAATAACCCTTTTTTCTGAATGTTTTTCGATGTCTATTTTTGGGTGATGACATTTACGCACCAGGCGGTCCCCTGAAGGTCTTTTCAACGTCACCGTTACGTCATAGTGGTGGGATGGAGGCCCAGAACTGGATGCCTTCGAATACAATGCGATTTCAAAACCGTGTGTGGATTTAGACGGTGCTGCGATTTAAAGAAAGAAACTTTTAAATTTGGATGGAAACCATGAAAATATAATGAGGATGTAGCAAAGAGCTTCTCTTCCTAGAACTAGGCATCATCAAAAATGATCTTCAACGGAATGGGTACTCCAAAATGATGGTGGAACAGACTTCGGCTAAAAGACAGCAAGAACCTCGCAAGGAAGAGAAGCCGTCACAAGCAATGCTTGCACTTCCCTACATTAAAGGATTGTCGGAAAAGATAAGAAGAATTTGGGTCCAAGTACAACATCAAAACCTGCTTCCGATCCGGAAACACTATCCGTAGCAGCCTTACGAAAACCAGGCCACCAAACGCGAACTGAGATTTCAAGAATTGCATTTACAGGATAGCCTGTGAGTGCGGAAAATCCTATATCGGTTAAACTAAAAGGCCATTGAAAGTCCGCATTGCCAAGCACAAGAAAAACACACAGCGAGGGAAAACCAGCATATCAGGAATAACAGAGCATGTTTGGACTCATCAACATAACATCGAGTGGTCCCAAGCTGAGATCATACACAAGAAGGAACACTGGAGGAAATTCAAATAAGCCGCACGTATGTTGTCCAACAACGTATTCAGCCAAGCTAGCGTAGAGATACGCAACATATGGAAACCTATAATCAAGATAAAAATGGCCAGGTAATTCCCAAAGGTGAAAACCCACCAAAAAAGATCATGGTTACTATATGGTGGTCAGCGGGTGATGTGATTCACTATAATATTCTAAGACCGAGCCAAACCATCACAATATAGTCCTATTGTGAGAACGAAATGTACCGTAAATTGCGTCAGCAGCAGTCGGCACTGGAGAAAGGGTTCGATCCTGCTCCACGACAACACTGCTCCGCAATTTTCACAAAGCACTGTCCAAAAAATTGAACTGATTGAGCGTCAGAGTTCTACCTCACCCACCCAACTACTCACACCCTTCGCCAATCGATAACTTTTTCACTGGTAGAACCTTAGCCAATCAAGATCGGACAAAAACGGCCTTCGTCGACTTCTTCGAATCCCGAGCACACAATTTTCATGCTGATGGAATTGATCAAATTTTGTCAAGTTATTGAAAGTACACTGATCCAAATGCAACTCATGTTGATCAAATTAAATGAGTATTCACTGATTCATTGCAGCTGAAAGTAAACTCTCAGAAATGGACAAAACTCTTGACACAAAAAACGAACTACCAACGAAAGAAAATACAACGAATTCAGGTATTACCTTTTTTTCTTATATGAATAAATTGGAATTTATGTATAATAATTGCTTGAATATTATATTCATATCATAAAATTCAGTTTCAATTTAAAGAAGAGTAAATACTTTTTATATTTCACACATACATGGGAGGCACAATCTTTGAAATGCTTGTCTCGATGTCTTTTACAATTCATATTTTCAGAAATAACCTCACTCAATTATATGAGAATTCTCAAAGTTTAACGTTATTTTCTCCCACATAATTCCTTCTGGAACAACTTATTTCACACTCATCTCCCAAAATTTTTGAATATCTCCAAAATATCACCAAAATGACCATTTCATATGATACTTCCAAAGTTTCTGAATAGCATGAAGTATCATAACGAGAAAGAATTTCAAGAAAGTGGAAAAACTTTATCCGTACAGTCGTCTAATCAACAACGTTGAAGTGGAAAATGAAACCGTCATATTTCCAGCCGGTTTCGATATCCCACGTCGTAGTGAGACCCTTTTCCAGTTGAGAATTGAAACTTCAGCATTTCAGAGACGTTTACAGCTCGAAATCTTTTCATAACTAAATTTTGAAATAATTATTGGTACCGGCAATTTATTAGAAGATATAGTAAGCGAATATTCAAATTACGCACCTGTTTTGAAAAGAGAAAATATTTCATTAATACTCATGAGAAAATATATATGTGTCCACAATTCTATAGGGTTTTTTCGGAAGTTTTGTCCGTGAATATATATTCAGTTCAATCAAAATGAGGGTCATTTGAATCAGTTCCGTTTTGCCAACGTAACACAAGTCGAATAATTTCGACAGCATGAAAACTATGTGCTCGGGATTCGAAAAAGTCAACGAAGGCCGTTTTCGCCTGCTCTTCGTTGGCAAAGGTTCTACCGGTGAGGAAATTATCAAAATGTTTGAAAAGATGGTAGTCGGTTGGCGAAAGGTCTGGGGAATATGGTGGGTGAGGCGAAACTTCGATGCCCAATCCGTGAAGCTTACAGGGTTTCACACAAGACCTTATTTTATTCGCGGATTTTCGGAGTATTTATATTGTTTCGGAACAAAGAAGGAATTCCAATACATCTGCTGGTCGGCGAGAACAATCGTCAGCTGCCTACATGCGCTCTTTCTGAATATCTAAATCATGATCCCATTAATATTACTTCAAACATTGCCGACTGAAATTAATATTCCTTCCTAATTATTCGGATTCGCGGTCATTGATTCGTTGTTTCTACCGGCCTGCTAAAAACACATCTGTCCTACATCTGTTTACTTTTAAAAATTTGACCTACTTTCCGACATTCCATCACACAGATGTCTTCTCGAAAAATGCTCTAATACTTTATCTGATTTCAGTCTGTTAGACTCCAAACAACATAAAACAAACGAATGACTTTATCCGTGATTCTCATAAGGTGGTGTCTGTTTTTTAAACAATGACAGAAACTCTTTGTGGAAATGAAAGTAATCTTTCTTCCATGTTCATAGATGATATTAACGATGCTGTTATGAACGATAGTGAGAAAATTTTTCATTTTATTTTTCGAACTAATTTTTTCCATATAAACTAAGCTCCCATAGCTGAACCTCACCTATTCATTACTTGAACGGATTATTCATTGCTTTCATTCGGTTGATAAAATCATCATCATTTCAAGTATATTCACGCTTACGAGCCTGCCGGATTATTTTCTTTACGTCTCCATTTCAAAACTTCACCGGTAAACTTCATCTATTAACTTAGCATTTAGAAAGACAAATTGAAGACAGTTTCATTTAGCTTCGTCTTCAACCACTCGCCTCATTTAATCTCTTCGTCTCTGAAATACCTTGATCTACTTACAAAACAGACAAACGTCACAAACCCATTCTATTTGAATGTTCGCTGCAGACAATGCCTCGTTTCCTGAATAAATACTAAACTGTCCAAATTTGCAGCGATATTTATCTTAGAAAGGAGAAGATTTCGAATCTCTCTGGTTTGGAGCTTGAAGCGAAGTTAAACAGAAAGACCTTCGATTGGACACTCAAACATAAATACGCCTGCGAGAAATAAGATGGGTTTCCCGACAATCAAAATTCCCTGCTTTCGAAAACTTCCGAGGTAGATTGATGAATAAATAAATAAAAACTCTCTTCTGATCTGGCGAATGCAAGGCATATCTGTACACCACAAGCAGAATTATTGACATTCTTGTATAATCTTGTTACTGTCACTTGTACTGTCACCAGTAAAAATTCTGTATATTCACCAAAGAGGCAATGGAGCCCTAGGATGCAATATTTCCAGAAGCTCTTTTCATGTTAATGATGTTCACTTTGACGAGGACATTAAATTGCAAATTCGATCAAAGGCAAGGCAAATAATATCGATGCAATTTTCACGAGAATATACTAAAGATCAGTCACTGCTATAGACAAAGAAAACTATAATTGAGAAATCCTGAAAAACCATGCTTCATATTCAGGGCCTTAACAATATTTTAATAAATAATCTATTAATTTCTCACCAGAAGAAGGTTAACCTAACCATAAGTTTGATACGCAAATACATTTCCCCATCAAATTACATTAAACCAATTTTCTAGTTGAACATATGGTATCGTCTGTAATAGTTCCATATGTAAATTGATTCAAAGCCATCCTCTTCATTGAAAATATATCTCTTTTTGATAACGATAAACTGATATAATTCGATATCTAAAACATATTTTCTAGTATGCCGCCAACTGAAAAAATTAACTTAGTGGTGCATTGCTCAGACAGAAATTGCGTTAATTCGGAAGTGACGAAAAATGTAGATTTGCTCACAATATGTCTATGCCAAAATTATTTCAAATTCAATGACAGGTTTTATTCTTGCAGTGGATCCCCTTCTCGTGAACTGCTATTTTCGTGGATATCCATGTCGATAGATTCAAAAATTCAGACCATGTTCTCAATGAAAAAAAGTCATTTATTATTTCTCTGATGGCGAAATTGGTGATCAGTCAAAAATTTCAAGTGAATTATTCAAGTAACACTTTGTATAACACACAATCCAAAACGACAGCACATGTTACGCTATTCATACCAAGTGCTATCTATCTAATTGATGCCTAATGATTTTACCAGACTTTAGGTAATAACTGATTGAAAATTTGAGTATTATGAAAGAAACTACCTTCGGGTAAATCAGGAGTATATGTGATGACACGTGGTTCTTGTTCCAAGCTATATATTGGTCAAGCAAGAAGATCTTTCCCTAAAAGAAATAAAGAGCATAGACATTGTTTTCTGATACGAAGGTCAAGCAAATCATATTTTGACAGAGAAGCATGAGTTTAATCATGACTATAGCATATTGAATTCGGGAGAGAAAGATTGAAAAATCAATTTATGGAAAGTTCACAAGTCGATACATAGGAAAATCCATAACATTGGTTCAATGAACAAATAAAAAAAAATTCCCTTCTTAATTATTTTTCTGATGATGAAATTGCTTACCAGTAGAATATTTCAAGTGATGTCGACATGAGAAGACGTGAGGTTTCTATTACATGTCTATTTTGATGGGTTCGTTCTTGAAATGAATGGTATCGTTCGAGTTCAAAAACAAAAAACCCGAGATTTTTCAACTTTCTTTCTCACAGATGGAACACAAGCACTACATAAAAATCCTTAAGGCGCGCTAAAAGCGGTGCCTGTGCGAAAGTAGCAATTTACATTGGATATGAATCGCTGGTGATTGTATCCATTTGGAAAAACGTTCCCAGGAAGTTTATTCCACCTAAACGCAGTTCTACAAATGAAACAGTTCTTGAACAGTGAAGCTCGAGGTGTACTGAGTTGAACCTCAAAGCGATGAGCAGCCACAATCCGTCGCGAGTAGAGTATCCGTGGATTCAACGAGACTAGACATAGGGAGACAGTCAACGAGAGTGTAGCAAATTGTCACGTGGTCAACCTTTCATGGCTCAGCCAGATAAACCACCAATCACAGCAGTCACATGGTGTGTTTCAAACACTTTCCCGCTCGTCAGGCAAGGAGTCACATGGTTCACTTGTTCAACTTGTCACCACTTGTCAGTCAACGAGACAGTCACGTGGAACGCTTACCGCTCAACACATTTTGACAGTCATGACGTCATAAAAAAAGTTTTTGCCTGATAATCGAACGCAGGTCGGTGTGGCAGTCCTTGATCTTGATCTCTACGCTAATGAGATATATTGAAAATAGAAGCGAACTGTTGGTAGATATGTTTTCAACGTTCGGCACACAAAGAAATTTATTACCGTTTGTAACTATAATTAAAATTTGTCCAGGGTGTTTATTTTTTGTTTCCCGAAAAAAAGAGCGACACATTTGCAATTATGATTTTGAGTCATTTTGTTTTGAAGGTCAATCAGTATGGCGCGAATAGCGCTGGCGTTATCGCTGATAACGAGAGTCAAGCTCGCTAGGAATGATAAAAGAACAATAATAATTAGGTGTTGTTTCAAAACACATCAAATACAGGGTGTGTGAGGCGCTGAAAAGAAAAACATGACAGATAAGCCAAAAAATATGGCGGCGGGCATTGAGTGGAGTACAAAGCGTGTGCAACGTTAAAAAAACATGGCTACCATCGCGATATACAGGGTATTGTGTATGCAGCGTGAGAACAAAAAACATGGCTGCTTGCGTTAAAGAAAAAAACATGGCTACCATCGAGGTATATAGGGTATCTGATATGTCTGATATGTACCGCTATTGGTGAAAACAAATATGACAAGTCATTTGAACACTTTCCGTGAAAGTATCAATGGAAGAGAGGCAAATCTCCAACCTTTCTTCGATGTTCCAGACTATCAAGGTTGCAAGTGAGGTTCGCGACTCCAATCAGTTGGATGGCTCTTTTCTGAATGGAATCCTGCAGCTTCAGGGTATACTTAGGGGCGGCGCTCCATGTGTACAGTTTTCTGGTTCGGAACAGTGTTCCAAGCGTTTGAAAAGCAGCCCTTGCAATTCCATCCAAGATATATTAATGTCCATTTTAATACCCAAGAAACTTATCAAAGCGGAAAGCGAAATTGTCTGTCCTGACATCATTTTATCCAGTTTGGAGACATTCATCTTTGGAAAAAACCGATGCCTGGGTGTTCGTGGCATTGAATTGAACCTGGTTACTTTCACCCCAATTTGAAATCACTTCTAGATCCTCATTGAGACATTCAACTTCCTGTTGCCGGTGAAGATCTGCTTCTGCAGCCGATGTCCTGTAATCCAAATGACGAGACAAGTGTGCTGTCGTCAGCAAAGCAATATATTGAAACGTTGATGTACAATAAAAAGAGGATTGGAGACAATATGGATCCCTGGGAAACACCAGCGTTGATGGTAGAAGTATTCGAGAGATTTCCATCAATGGCCACTTGCAGGGAACGTTTTTTCAGGAAGCTGGAGAGCCATACACAGAAACGATCCGTCAAGCCATAGCATCGAAGTTTGGCCAGCAAACCCTCATGCCACACACAGTCAAAGACGTTAGAGATATTCATCGTAACAGCTCTTAACACTCCATGTTATTCCAAATATGGATGACATACTATAGAAGGTCACCTGTTGATCTCTGTTTCCGAAAGCCACATTGATGATCGCTCAAGATGTTGAAGCCATCCAAATATTTAGGGGTATGGTGGTTTACGGCTTTCTTTATGATTTTGGATATCACTGATAGCACGGCCACTGGTCTATAGTTACATAGTTATAGTATATGTAACATATAATTACAACTCCGTTACATGAACTTGAAGCAAAAATCTCAAGATTTCTTAACTTGTTTTGATAGTATATGAATCAATATATCTTTCAGAAATAAAAATCAAAAATGTATCAATTAGGTGAAATGGGTAGGTACAGCGAAGGAAAATTCGAGTGGGCCATATGGCCCCGCAGAGAAAGCGCCAAAGTAACTCAGACAGGTTTTTGGAGAATCTTGGAGAAACAGGACGTTGCCTTCAATAAAGAAAGAAAGAAAGAATATTTATTCAACTATGTTATATACAAAAGTACATTTATAGCAAGTCAATTAGATTAAAAATACATAAAGATATATTAAAAATACATAGAATGACATACTAGCAACAAATAAAGATTGCCACGTTAAATATATTCATGATCGTTTTGATGTAAAAAATGAAATAGTGATGATATTTATCAGAACACTTCTGAGAAAACAGCGTCGAACGAATGGGATCTGAAAGGAGTGTTCAAAGAGGCACTTCAGGATGTTGCATATATTCTTTAAACTCAATCACTGAATAGGAGCAGTGCTGCAAAAGAAATCTTTTTATCTTTTTTTGAAAGGAAATGATATTGAGTGATAATCTGGTGAATTTCTTTGGGAGACTGTACCTGGGAGTTCTGATATAATCTGATTGTCTTATATCATAGGAATATACTTGAGATTGCGTTACCAAATTTCTTGTTCGTCTATGTATTTCTGTAAGAGTCTCATATATGTATCGTAGTCAAATAAAGTCTATATATCTACGTCTGCTAATCTGAAAATTGTATCGGTGCTGTTAAACAGAGATGCAGAATAGGAAGTTACTTGTACCACATCCTTAATCATGGGATTTATTAGTTGTGAACATTTTGGATGTAACTTCCTTTGAATATATACGGAGTTAGAGTGAACCAATATCAAATGATCTGTGTCTATTGTCAATAGGCACAGTACATCGTGTTGATTGTGAGAATACTTTACAAATGAATTATTTCTGTCATTTCAACTGGGGTACCAATTTGATACCACTTGGGTTTTTGATTGTAATGTAATAATTTCTGTAATAATACTGGATGATGAATTTGAATGAATAAAACAAATGAGATATCTAGTAAGTGGATAGGAACAAATCAAAGGCTAGATAATATTATAAGGAATATATTTAGGAGTATTAGAGTCACACCGGAAAATGAAGCAGAGAACGCAAATGTGAAGAACAGATGAAACATTCTAGTATAATGGCAACAGCAGAAAATAGCAAACTCAGGACCATGTGATGGCTAGATGAAAAAATAGAGAAGAGAACAAAGCAAAGATTACCTTATCACAAACAGATTGCTTAAAAATATATACCAAGGAGCTAGAATAATAATAATAATTCATTTATTTCGCTTATTGAAAAGTACATAACAGTGTATAATTCTATCAGTACAATCACAAGGAAAACGTCATAAGATTCTATGCTTTTTATATACATATATTCACAGACAAGTACTTACCTGAATATTTTAAAAGAATTGAGATAAAAATATAAAAAATATATTTAAACACATAAAAGTAGCAAAACACTTCAACAGTAAAATTGAGGGTCGTGGTTATAATTGAAAAGTTAAAAATAATGGTAATGTCGAATAGTGACAAGAACTTTAAAGAAGATAAAATACACTTAACCCAAAATTCCTCAAGGGTGTAGCAATTTTTTCTATGAGAGCAGCTTTCAGTCTTGATTTGAGAATATTGACATTTGGTGCATTCTTTACCGAATCATAAAGCATATTGTAAAATTTTGGTCCAAAAAAAGGTGACCTTTTTAATATATGGTGGTTCGGTGCATATAGGGTATCAATAAGTTTTTAGAGCGGGTCGGGTAATTATGCTGATTAGATATGAAATTATGATCAAGATTGCCTCTATCCTATATGAGCGATAGTTCTGATGGCATATTTCTGTAGTGTAAAAACCCTCACTGCGTATGATCCAGTGCCCCAGTTCAGTATTCCATTGCGTATATGACAGTGTACCGTTCCATAGTACAGATTCAACAAAATTCGTTTACTGCAATGATACGACATAAATGTCAGTGCATAGCAATTTCTGCGGAGTTTGTCGCAAAGAGTTTCAATGTGAGGGATCCAGTTGAGTTTGTAATCAAGTGTAAGGCCTAGCATCTTTGTTGTTGAGCAAGATTCAACATACAACTCCTTGTTCTCATAAATGCTAAAATTGTCATGAGCAGAATTCAGCAAGAATTTCGTTAATGATGTTTTTGTGATGTTCAGTGGAAGTTGTTTTTCTTGCCCATGTTACTATCTGTTCGTAGACATTCTCTGTTTTTTCTGCAAG
>WOGR01001554.1:0-19575 GCA_015342045.1 Leptinotarsa lineolata | reverse complement strand
GTTACTGCTTCAATATTACTTATCAAGTCAAGTCATCAACTACTCTGATCTGTATTATATTATGATAGCTTAACGAATGCATCATTAACTTTGTTGGAACTAAAATTAGTTCGAAGACTGTATCGAAGAAGGATACATGTATAAGAGAATAAATATTTTTGAATGAAATCTCGAAACGTTCATTCCTTCCAACGCACCTGCACAGTAGATTTTGGTAAATGTCTGCCAGAAAACAACTACTTCCATTGCTAATATCACGCTGGACATTGGATTATATTCGACATACATGCACGCAGAATACATCAAAGAGGGACGTCTTGTATGTATATGAATCGATTAGATCTCCTACAGACTGGTTTCGAAGTATCATCTCTCATCAGTGCAGAAAAAATCTCAACCAAACAGTTATATGTATAAGACTATGTGACTATGAGAAAGATAGGTTAACTAGTAGCAGCTCCATCTCGTGAGGAAAGCTCCAAAAAACAGAGGACAAAAACGTTCGATGTATCAATACCTAAACAGAAATCAAAAAGTCTTGAGACTGTATAGAGAGATATGTTGGAAGAGATGAATGTTTCGATATTTCATTCTGAAATATTTATTTTTCAATTAATTTTTCATCAAATATTATCTATCAAACAAGTTTCAACTGGTGACAGTCAAGAATGAATTATCGAACTTGAAAGGACTAACTCCAGATGTACCTCAAAGGTCAGTTCTCGATTCTATCTATACATTCACTACTGCTTAATTCACCATAAGCTTATTTGAATTGAAATATTGCATGTACGCTGACAGAATTATATTATTTACTTAGTTATGGAGGTGTTCTGCAGAACACAATTGTTAATAATGAAGAACTTAATCGAAGTATCCAAGAAATATACAGATCAATCCCAAAATATTCAATGATTGCATTCAGAAGGCAGATAACTGAATCGATAGTTGGTGATTTTGTCGCAAAAACTCTCACCTCTGATCATCTCTAAAAAAACAGAAGGAAATAAATATGTTGGGAATTCCTTGAAGACGTGTAATTCATGCTTCGATAGTTTTCTATAAAATCTTCCGAAATGAAACGAAAACAGATAGGTAAATGTTATGTACACATCTGATGTAAATAGATCCGCATTGCTGAACATAACAAAAAATATTCTACCTGTATACCTGCAGAACTATACATTGACGATTCCCCTTTATCTTCAATTCAAATGATGTCCAAACTTCAAATATTCACTCAATCGTAACATTTTTGAATGACGCTAATTTTTCACTTATTGTTGGATAAAAAATATATAAAAATACTAAATTATAGTTAGTAATCGCGTTCATGTCTAGCTGCCATTATCATTATATTTTTTTGGCAGATATATGAATAGGAATGGAATTATCTATTTTATTATTATACGTTATTTTTATATTATTTTTTTTTCTGAAATTGTAAACAGTTATTTACAAAGTAACCATTGTTCAGAATGAAAATCAATAATTGTTATGAAAATGAAGAATTCAGATTAGAAGCGAAAAGAGAAAAAAAAAGATACCTTGAAAATTTAAAAACCGAGTAATATTAAAAGTAGTTATTATGATTGAAATAAACTCAAGTTTTCCATATTTCGTGATAACACATTGAAATGAAGTGCAAGGTAATAATCAAGTATCAAATATCACATGACTGCAAACGCATTCAACCGCGAGAACTAGCACAACTCATTAATCTTGTGCAATGTCTGATACTTAAGTGTTTTACCCAATAAACATTAATGATACAGAAGAGAAAGCATTCGTAAAATTGTTCAACACTGTAGAGACTTCAGAAAGACTTATCAGAACAATCTATGGTGCATTGAACCAAACTATCATTGAAAAGCTCGTTATATGGTAATATTCATTTCGTAAGGTAGTTAAAGATATATGGTTTTTAAGTTTTGGATGGAGTAATATTTTTCTAGACATAATTCGGGTTTTCCTTGAATTTATTGCCTTCTGTGAACATTTACCTAACATTCACTCATGATATGGCGATCTATTTCTGTCCCTTTGTTGCACTGCCTGCAACTAAGGTTTCCGCTGTACAGGCCTATTTTCTTCAGGTGTCCTCTCAATGGACAGTGAGTAGGCCTGTAATTGTCCTGAGCCAATCTCTGCTTTGTTGAGGTTTTGAAAACCCGACATCTGTTTCAGGGCCTGTATATTGAGTTGATGATATGTGTCTGAAACACTCATCAGCTTTTTTGTTGAATTTAACAGGTGAATGTCCTGACACCTAGTATCAGGACATTCACTCTATCTAGGTCTGTCCGCCAGTTCTTCACGGCACTCCCAAACCAGTCTTTATGTCACTTTAGGGTTTATCAGTGCCCCAAATGCAGCCAGGCTATTAATGTTATCATTCAAGTTTTCTCTTTCAATATATTTTTCAATAATAGATGAGTTCCTTTTCTAGTAACGTGATTTTGTGAACAGATTGGATGAGATGAAATATATATGGAGATTTTATACATATTGATGGTTGAATCTGAACTTCTAACGAAAAATAATGTACAGCTGGGAGAATCATCGCCTTGGATATTGAGGGTCATTAAATAAGTAACATTAAATGAGATTATAGCATTAGTTTTTCTGTTAGTTTATTACTGTATTTCATGTCACACGTTTTATGTGAATGACTACCTGTTCTGGAACCTAATATTCCTGATGGTGAGTATTAAATAGAAGAATGAACAATTAGCTGTTTGGAATGGAATCTTTGTCGCTGATCATTGATCGTAGATTCAAACTCCTTTACAAACGCTAAATGAAGTCAGAAATTCCTGCTCGAGTCTGTGAAAATATGAAAAATGTAACTTGAAACGAGTTATTATATTCCGTTCGGTTTGACCAACATCCTTATTTGTCCTAATCATCACAGCTGATATTTCGTGAATCCCAGACTTTTTTCTTTGTAATACTGTCTTTCGGGTTGTTCAACACTCTTTGAGAAACCCTTACATATCAACGAGTGATTGGTGAAACGAAAGACAAAATTACAGAAAATGAATTTATGATGAATTACCAGGGTCGTCCCAGAAGTACTCGGCCTGACATAGAGATGGCGGTAGTTGTTCAAAAATATCACTGTATTAGAAAGTACATAATATATAAAGCATATGTTTGAAGTTTGAAGACGCTGCGTTGTTAAGTAATTGTTTGGCAGCCATCAATAGCGATCGTTTTCGATGAATTAGTGAAAATGGAGAAAATAGGCCATCGTTATGTGGTACAATCAACAGCGAGTATTATGCGAACTTATTGCAATGTTTGAATTAAGAAATCAAATAAAAATGACCGCATTTGGCTAATATCGAACTCAATGAACGTCGCTGGAAAAGTGTATAGAGCTGAAAAATAATAGCTATTTATATGAGTGTTAAAAGTGAGGTTTTGTTTTGTGCGTGGAAAATTTTGGGAAACGAGCGTACTGAGTTGAGCAATTTCACACACAAAATAAAACTTACTTTTAACACAAATATAATACAAAGTTTTTTGTACAACTGTCCTGTTTACATAATGAAATAGATAAATTAAATATTTCTATAAAAACACATTTTGACATCTCTTTTTAGTTAACTATTTTCATGTTATCGGATTTGCTGTGACGCCGAATCACCTGGTTACCAACAAACAGTATTGGTTACAGCTCACGTATTTTATTCAAAGTCACTTTTAACACTAATGTTCAACATATCTAAGGGAACAGTCACAGAGTTATAGTGAAATGCTCAAAGTTGTTGGCAGACATGATAGTAGGCTGTGAGACGCCCTCGAAAATTTGAAAAATCGAAAAATATGGATTCACATATATGAACTTCCTTACGTTATATTTGCAAGTAGAAACCATAGGTGATATTAGGTATCGTAACAAGTAGTTTGTCATTAACATATAAATTAGGAATCAAGATATGAATACTCATTTTATAAAACTCATTTAATAAGCCCCATCACAAGAAGGAATGATTCAATTATGTATGAATGGCTCTGTCTTAGTCGTACTCAGTCGTAGGATTTGGTTTCGATTATCGAAACGCGAGTCGAGAGTCAATGTATCGGTTCTAGTGTGGGAAAGGTATTTCAGTGTTTCAATTAGATTATTTTGACGCTAGATGTTCCAATTCCACATATTAGGAGAAGTCGCCTATTTATATTCTGCAGCTCTACTTCATGAACTTTCTCTTTTCAGGTGACTCTTCATCCAGTGCCGAACTGCTGATCCACGAGCACAAGAAACTTCTCCCGGAGGCGAAGCAACTACAGGAGAGAGCCTTGAAGATAACCAAAGCTACCGAGCAACTGGTGGCAGCAGGATGTTTCGCAGGAGAGCAGGCCACCGCCCAATCGTACATCGTCCTCTCGGCAACATCCGATTATCTCACCGATCTGCAGAACAGAGAATCATTACTGGAACGCGTAATTGCGTTCTTCAGATCCGCACAGACGGTTAGTATAATTAATGATGGGTATCGTTCGACGATAACGAGACGCTGTTTGTATTTGCCTGTGAAGCGTAATCGTTTCTTGCGTAATTTTAGCGGTTTGTGTGAAATTCTCAAATGATGGTGGTGTCACGTACCGTTGTAGCTTGAAGAATTGATTCTCACGCTTTTAATTGAATGCTCACCAATCGGTTTCACGGAACAGATGTCTTGATTGTCAAATGACTAGCCTACATGTTCTACACCAGCAATTCAATAATTTGCCTGACACCTTTTCGCCTTCCTTCATATTCGGAAATTGGAATAGGCCCGGGTGACAAATGCCTACCTAATTTTTTTTTCACTTTTTTCCACTTCGAGGCCGACTCGTTTTATAGTATAGTCCCATTACTTGGGACTTCCATTGTCTAATATGATTCTATGATTCAAAATCTTTGAAAAAACAAATAAAATTATAATGAGTAGCTAAAATATCAATTATATTAAGCAATAGAACGTGAAACGAAAATACAATGAAACGAATGAAATAATCAATATACAAAATGAAAATTACTACAAAGTGAAAAAAAAACTAAAAATTAACTAAAACTTAATAATAATTTTAAAAAATAAAAAAGATTTCGAAGCAAGTTACTTCACGACGTTTCGATTGATAGTATCTACAATTGTCTCCGGGTGATGCCTGGACTATTCGTCCAAAAGATGACTAGGTCATTCGAGCGCATTCACATGTCCCCTCTTCCCTCTCTTCGCTTCACCAGTTTAGCAGCGGGAGTTGACCGTTTTCCGCTTGATTACAGCTCTCCATATGTTCCGTATATATACGCTTGCTTCACTGAATACGTCGTTGGACAACATATATGCAGCTTCCTTGAACTTTCTCTCAAACCAGTGTTCCTTCCTGTGGATGATCTCAGCTCGAGACCACTTGATATTACGTTGACGAGTCCAAAAATGCTTTGTTATTCCCGATTTACTGGTTTCTCCTCGCTGTTTTTTTGTGTGGACTTTCAATGGCCTCAAAGTTTCATCGATGTAGGATTTGCTGCACTCACAGGGTATCCAGTAAATGCAATTCTTTGAATTGTTGTACGCGTTTGGTGGCCCAGTTTTTATGACGCTGTTCAGTTCCACCATCACTTTGGAGTAACAATTCCGCTGAAGATCTTTTTTGATAATGCCTAGTTTCTTCTCGATACCTTTCTTCGTATCACAGAGTTTGAAACCACTTCATATACAGGGTATCCCTGGACTTCCTCTTTTCCTCTGGGAATAGTATAGATGGGATCAAAATATCACTAGTACTGAAATCTTTCGTTACCAAGTTACGGCTCCTAAAAGTTATAAACTGTGAAATGTTTTCCTTTGATAACTTTTCGAGTGAATATTCAAAAGAATTGCTTTGATGAGCTTTCATACAGGGGTCCATTGTTGTGCTACAAAGTCAGGAACGGACTACCCCCGACTGTGCACACTCCAAAACTTTGAAATGACAAGTATTTTTCAATATTTTTCAACAAAATCAGTTTACCTATATAATTTTCTGAAAAAAAGTGTGGAGAATTGATCGGAGCAACGATTTTTGATAAACATGCACTCATTTCGACATCATCCAATCTGAGATATTTATCATTATTCAAAAAAATCGATTTTGAATGAAAATAGAAATGATAGGTGAAATGTTCAAATCAAGTTTCTAACAAAACTCATGGTGTGAATATCAATAGCAAGCTTCAAGAGCAAACAGAAATGAAAAATCCTCTAAAAAAACTGCTTGATTTGACCTCGTTTTCGTAGTCTGCAAAGACATCATCTCTGTACTTGATATGGCATTCTAGGGTCGTTTCGTATGTCTTCACTGTGTTACGTTCATCAAGGCATCTCTTGTGTGGATAGGTTCAGCGTAGATGCACCCACAAAAAAATCCAATGAATTCAAATCCGGGGACCGCGGTGGCCATTCATATGGCCCACCTCTATCAATCCATTTTTAGGGTGTCCCTTGAATTCCAATATTCCTCTTGGCAATATATAGATGGGGTTAAAATATCACCAGTACTTCATATAACTTTTGTTACTAAAATCCTTCGTTACCAAGTAACGGGCCTTCAAAGTTGCAAAATGGAAAATGCTATTCTTTAATAGCTTTTCAATTTTGGTGATTGACTAAATGAATTACTCTGATGGGCTTTCATGCAGGAGTTATTGTTCTGCTATAAAATCAGCAAGGCTAAAAAGCCTCGTTCACTCTTCACATATTCACACTAGAGATAGATGCCTTGTTCAATAGAATAACATTACATAGTAAAGCCATACGAAATGACCCTGGAATGCTATTTTAAGTATTGAGAGGGAAAAGGGTCAGATCGAGCAGTTTTTGTACCGGATTTTCCAATTCTGTTAGCTCTTGGGGTTGGCGATTGATATTCACACCAGAGTTTTGTTGAGTTAACGTGTTTGCATTAAAAAATTCGTTATGAAAATCTCACCTGGTCTTTTCGAAAAATATCAGTCATTTCAAATTTTCAGGTTGTGTACCATCGGGCTTGGTCCGTTCCTGACTTTGTAGCACAACTGACTCTTGCATGAAAGCAATTTGTTTGTTTACCAAATTTTGGTTGATTTTAAATATCCACTTGAAAAATTATAAAAAAAAAAATCCTTTTTTATTTTGTAACTTTGAGGGCCCGTAACTTGGTAACGAAGGATTTCAGGAACAAAAGTTATTTGAATTATTGTGGTATTTTGACCCATCTATACATTCACGAGAGGAAAAGAGGTAGTCCAGGGACACCCTGTATATATTGGCTATAACTGGTGAAAGTGGCGATCTCATTAGCAGCTCCTCATCTTGCATAAAGAATTGGAAATAGCAGTTACGTACACAGCATCCTAGTAATTCCATGATCACTTCTATAGGTAAGTTCGTTCTATCTTCCAGGTCCTCGTCTTCGGATAACTTTCCTCTGTATGATTTAAAGTGCTTCTTCGACAAGAATGTTGGTGAAAAGGCATTCCACGTCGAAATTAATTTTGCTCCTGCTATTTGACTTCGTTGCTTTGAATTCTCCACAAAAAAAGACGTTTTTTCTTGTAGTGGTTGTGTGTAATTGAAAATTTCAAAGTCTGGTACAACTTTCTTTCAATTGATGCAGTATGGTCCTGTACAATCTTCATGTAATGCTCCTTCTGAAGCACATCTTCGATCTTGTGTTCGTAGGGATCAGTATCTATCATAACAATAGCGTTTTCGTTATTAACAGGTAGGATCTTGGTTTTATCTCTGCGTAGGCCGTTCAGAGCTCTTCGTTCTTCATCGCTGATGTAAGATCCTGGAACTGCTTCTCGATCCAGCTGTTTTCTGGTTTTCAATCTGAATTCATCTGCCTCAGTAGGACTGATAAGAGAACTAGTGGATTCCACTACAGCAATTATCTCCAAAGTGTCCGTGAACGGGAGGAAACTCTAGTTATTTTCATTTTGTATCTTGATTATTTCATTCGTTTTATTGTATTTTGATTATTATAATTGACATTTTAGCTATTCATTAAAATTTTATTTGTTCTTTCATAGTTGTCGAATCATAGTAGAATCATATTAGACAATGGAAGTCAGAACCAATGAAATTCAAAGACGGTAGCGTTGCATTTCTCGTCAAGTAGAAAAGGAATTTTATGAATAACTCGTTTGATAGGTATTTCAATCAAGGTATTATTCAAACTACTTCAGTTCATTCCAGTGGATGTTTGAATTGGTCACAATTTCTTCCTGACAATAATGAAGTTTGTTTACAAATTCATAATGAAATGTTCCTGGGGTAAGTTTCTCAAGAGTACCTCATATTCTGACGATGACCTCTGGAGTAATATTCTAGCCACTTTCAAACAAACTCGTCGTAATCATCTTGCTGAAACCGAAGATTAGTTGAAAACTTATTCAGGTTTAATAATTTTCCAAACCGGTAGGCAGGCAAACATGATTCCTCAGAGGAGCCCACTAGATCACCTGATATGACACACCTAGGTATTTTTGTGGGACTACGTGACATCTGAAGTATACGATATAGAATCGTGATTCATTCCAGATCTCCTGGATATAAAAAGAGGTGATTGCAAGGATATCATCAAAAAAACATTCCATAATGTTGGAAAATAAAACAGATTCATTATAGTCAGGGAGTCAATGATGAACATTTTAGAATATGATAAACATAGTTTGTTTGTAGATTCTCAAAACTTGTATGAAAGTTCAGATAGAGGATTGAAATATCTATCAAACGAGTTATCACACGACCTCCCTTTTTATTTATAAAAAGTTGGTATCGCCTTCTCGGCGACGAACAGTACTTAAAATGATACATTCTCAAGTAAATTTTGTCCGACCTTGATATCTTGTTCCCTCCAAAAGTTGATATGTGTGGAGATTATTTACGTCCGCACTTCATAAAATTTTCTAATATCTAGGTCTTTCTTAATAGATATACATACACCGTTTCTTGACTCAATTTTTTTCTCTAGGATTCATAAAAAAATATCTATTTCTTTAGGTATGTCTTATATCCAATCTTATTGATGAAAAAGCCAATATTGAGAACGCACATCACGATATATATTTTACATCACAACATAACATAATTTAGCTATCTGACTGAGTGAAATTCACGAATTTTCATTGCAACTCCACTTACCTATAATTCACAAATATTTTTTTGGCAGTGTAAAATGTCTCAGTTCACTGTCTCAATGCTTGCACTACTGCTTGCTGCATTTTACATGCGGGATGTCAAGCAAATTCTGCATTGCTAGATATAAGAGTATCAGCATCACTTCTCTTTGCCACCGGAATGAACCTTCTTTCTTCGGAAGCTGCCATGAGTAATAACTCATAGGACCTTTTACAGAAACTGACGTAACCAAAGAATCCATAACTGTGACTTGAGAGGAGATGGACGTCAACTAAACGACCCCAACTGATCTTTCAAAAAATTCGAATAAGAATCAGATTATCTCTCTAACTCCTGATCCTAACAAACCCTTGAGGCTAAATGGTGCAGCAAAAACTTATCGCTTCCTCGAGACAAGATATATCTTGAATCTGCCAGGCACCAAATCCTTGAGCAGTAGAAGCAGAATCTGCATCAAAAGAATAACATAACTTGACCGACAGCAAACGCTCACACTCACACGTTGATCCATCCAAACAGGAGGCCTCAATCTAATGTATCGTCAGCTGTAATTCTCTCATAGGGAAGTTGCTACATTCATTAGGGTGTGAATCTTGCACCTGAAATATCCTTTATCTAAACATAATTTTTTATTCTTTAAAATATAATTCAATTTCCCTTGAAAGAACCACTCGAAGTTACATGCGAAGCGTATTATGTATTTATCAATTATGTAACAATATGAATATATACAACAGAAATCATGTGTGATCATGCTGGCATACTATATGAATCAGTTGACCAGTATTGCCGATAAGGTCTGGCCAGTTTCAATGAAAGTACCAGTGAAGGCGATCGGTTTTGTTATGTCTTTATAACTCAAGAACTCGTAAATTCCTTCTGCTATTTACACTTCAAATCTCATCATTATCTCAATTCAAACATTTACAGAAATGACCATTTTACTTTAGAAAGAAAAACTATTGGAAACTATTAGAATTATTGGCACAAAAATCCCAATTCTGACAGTACTTTGTGTGACACATATTGCAGTACCTAACTCACTTGAACAGATCAATAATGTTTCCTCTTTATATATCTGGCAATCCCAAATAAGACCATTCAATAATTGTTATAGGAATTTGGGGCAGCGCATCATTCAAAAAGTACAGCGCTACTTACGTTTTGAGAACTTACTCAAACAAGTATTAACATTACAAAATGAAATTATTGATAATATTAGCAGAGACAACTTGAACACCAAATCACTAATTCGATACTTCTTCAACCCTACAGGTGATCACCAAATTGGAACAACTAGAAATCCAGCTAACAGCAACAGAGTTACCAAAAACCTCCCCACAGCTAGCACAGCTTCACGCTCAGTGCGCAAGAGCCATCGAAGATGCCACTTCGTCACCCATAGCAGAAGGGTACGCCATCTTGGACGTGGCAGGCAGCAACACGGCCGGCACAGAAGGAGTGAAACATATGGTCGAAGAACTTGAAAACAAGAAAATAACCCTCGACAACCTGTGCACCGCCCACAAAGAGGAGAATATCAGGATAAATACGGCGCTCAACAACTTCTTGGAGCGACACAACGAAATCTACACTTGGCTGGTTACCATCGCGGAGGCGTTCCTGCAAGGCCACCGAGATATGGGTAGCGATTCACCGATGTCTAAAGACTTCTTCGATTTGCATAATCAGCTGCTCACCGATTTACAGGTAAGATTAGGAGCGGAGTAATTGGAAACACTTTAGAATTAATTGAAGGTTCGTTCGAAGATGGTTATCCCATCGATGAAAATACTTAGCTATGGAAAGCAATTTATATCGAAATGGTAGAGTTGGATACCGGGGAACAGGTTCAAAAGCGATTGCTTGATTGGATATAAATTTTTAAGGGGAATCTAATCTGATAGTTTGGCGAGATTATTATTGTCTTTGTCGGTAGCAGATTGAAAAGAAATCGCAGAATCATTTCGAAAATTTTACAAGTACAATAATGATATTGATCTAAGGTTTAAATAATGTATGTTACGTGATATCCTTCAATTCTGGTTTCAATCATTTGCATGACTGATGTTCATCTGAGAGTATTATTTCGAAAATAAATCTAACTCAATCATTCGATGTGTTTTAATACTTGAGGAATGGAATATTTTTGACAAAGTTAACTGTAATGAATGGTTCGAAACTAGACCTCATTAACACAAATTCCATGTAGGTTAAATGGGTTAATGATGAACTGTTCAATTAGCAAGTGAATATTGCTCATACAGGGTGTTACAAATTCGATCCTCACCATTGGGATCTCGGAAACTATGAGAGATACTGAAACGGTTAAATTAGGGCAAAGTTGCGCATTTACCTGACTAACAATATGCCGTTGGGAAATTAAAAAAATTCCGAGTATATCCGGAGATATCCGGAAAAAACAGAAAATTCGGAAAATGGTTTTTATTTTTTTCTGGCTTTATTTTTCGATGGATTCGAAAATAAATTGCACTTCCACGTTGCCACTTTTTCCCTGCTACATAATTGTGTTTTCAGATATGCTATCCGACGTTTCGTCTTCCGGCCACCATCATCAACTTTTTTTTTCTAATAGGCGCTACATTGGATTCTTTCTGTTCTGAATAGAACCAGCTTTTACATTCTCCATGATGTATCATAATGTTAGAAAAAAAAATAATTCTTATCATAATAGGCTTTGACTTTGGTGTTTCTGAATTTGACTTTCAATTTATTACACTCAATGACATTTTGTTTTGTACAAGTCATTGAATTTTTGGCGAAAAATGGCTTTCACAAATGAAGAAAAAGAATATCATACAAATTTATTACAAATACGATAGAAACAGTGTTAGGACATCCGAAATGTATTTAAGGTTGTATCCCGACAGACGACAACCACATCGAACTATGTTAAAGTTATTGGATCAAAATCTCACCGAGTTTGGTTCATTTGAAAAGTCGAGGAAAAAATACAGAGACAGAATGGACGAGAAAACTAACGAAAATTTGATAAATGAGGTATGTATAAGGTAAGTTAGACATTGTGTCCTGGAGACATGAACCCGGGGAAAACTACATGTCAAATTTCCTCCGAAATTAATTTTTGTCATACAAGTGCTTGAAGATATATCATAAAAGCGGTTTAAAATGTTACAAAATACACATATCTCAAAAATTGCATCCAGGTGATCTCGAAAGGCGATTACAATTTTGTAATTGTCTAATAAGAAGAACTGATTTTCCTGTTTTCTTGGAAAAGGTAATTTGGACAGATGAAAGTACTTTTACAAATTGTGGGATATTCAACCAAAATAATGAACACATTTTGAGCATAAACAACCCCAGACAGTTCCGAGAAATTCGACCCCAAGTGGGATCCAGTATTAACGTATGGGCAGAAATTTACAAAGATATAATTTTGGGTCCCCTTTTATTTGAAGGAATGGAAAAACCTATCACCAGTTTTAAATGTCGATTTTCGAAGACTATTTGGATGATCTACCCTTGACTAACTATAACATCTGTTTTCAACAAGATGGTGCTTCACCGCACACTACCAGACAAGTATCTAATTACTTGACTGATAGATTTGTTGATAAATGAATAGGGAATAATGGACCGGTGAGGTGGCCAGCAAGGTCTCCAAACTTAAGTGTAATGGATGCATTCTCATGAGGTACACTGAAAAATGGAGTTTATGGTCAGAGCAAATATCAAAATATTGAGGACCTTCAACACAGCATTGTTGGAAAGTTCGGAAGATTGAGGAGGAGGAAAATTAATCGTGCAGTGAATAATATTCGGAGAAGTTGTGTTATCATGAACAAGGACAGAATTTTAAGCATTTGCTGTGATTTACTTTTGTCTTTACAGTTTAGTCAATTATTGTTATATGTTCAAAGATCTATTTTCATTGAAAAGGATACAATGTCTAATTCAGATACCTAATACACACCTCATATATCAAATTTTGATCGTTGTTTCTGTCTTCGTATTTTTTCTTCGGCTTTTCAAATGAACCAAACTCGGTGAGATTTTGATCCAATAACTTGAACATAGTTCGGGGTGGTTGTCGTCTTTCGGGATAGAAGTTGTCCTAACATTGTTTCTATCGTATTTGTGATAGATTTGTATCATATCCCTTTTTTCTTCATTCGTAAAAGCTATTTTTCGCCAAAAATTCAGTGACTTGTACAATAACAATATGTCATTGAGTGTAATAAATTGAAAGTCAAATTTAGAAACATCAAAGTCAAAGCCTATTATGATAAAAATAATTTTTTTTCAATATCTCAAATTTTTCGGAAAAAAATGATAACTTATAATACATCATTGAAAAGGGTGAATCTGTTTCTTCCCAAAACAGAAAGAATCCAATGTAACGCCCGTAAGAAAAAATGAAGTTGATGATGGTGGCCTGAAGACGAAACGTCCAATAGGAAATCTGAAAACATCATTATGTAGCAAGGAAAAAGTGGCAATGCGGAAGTGAAATTTATTTTTGAATCCTTTCAAAAATGAAGACAGAAAAAAAATAAAAACCATTTTCCGAAATTTATGTTTTTTCCAGATACCTTCGAATATACTCGAAATTTGAGAAGTTTCTCAACGGCATATTATCAGTCAGGAAAATGCGCAACTTTGCCCCAATTTAACCATCTTCTTATCTCTCACAGTTTCCGAGATTCCAATGGTGAGGATCGAATTTAAAATACTCTGTAAAGCTCCACTCTCTATCAAACAAACATTTGTGTTGAATTGCAAAAGGAGTATACTGAAGAAAGATTAGTTTTTTGGGAAAATCTTTGTGGCTTTTTACATCAACATATTTATACAAACGATGCGGGAAAGTCAATAAGGCTATAATGCTATACTATAATTCCATGATAGTAGGCACTAAATTCTCAGAAATAACTGACGTTTTTGCCTTGCAGTGGTATAAGGAAAGCATACTCAAAAGATGAGAAAAAATGATAATAAAATATATAGAATCACAACGTTGACAACTAAGTTTTCGTTTTAATGCAATAATATTTCTGAGAATTTAGTGCCTACTATTATGGAAATGTACTATAGAGTAAAATATGCTGGCGCGACATAAAACAGTAATGTTCCGTCAACAAATGAAATAAATTCGTGCATATCCTTTTTACAGTTTGGGTAAATCTAAAAAATGTAGAAATGATCAATCACGTACAGGTTTTCAAAGTACTGTCAGAAACAAGTCTACAATAAAACTTGAAAAATGCTATATAGCTGAAGTAGGGTCAATCACAAAATAAGTTATGTATATTCCACTAGACAGAGAGAGACTCGTCAGAAGACGGTGAGAACGATATAAAGAGTGAGAGACAGTTCTCAAGCCTCTTACTAGAAAATTCACAAGCTGTTCAGTTCTTTCGAAATAATCCTAATTTTTAATATTCCTAAGGTTACTTGGTAGATAGTCGAATAATTTTATTGCTGACTAGTGATGGATTATTCTTTGTCTTTTTGTTTCATTGATTTGTTTGATAGAATACTGGGAAAGGGCGGTTTTTGATCACCTTCGACCAAACAACTAATTTTAAATATATTCAAAAAAGAGCAGCGAATTAATCTTCGGGAGAATATTGGTACATAAATATAATATGAGAAAAATTTCACATAAGATAATGTCCATACATAAATTACCTCTAAAATGCATCTTTCCTGGATAGCTGTTATGATGAATGTATATTAGTTATTGAGTTAATTGCATGTATGACATTTGTCTAGCAATTAAACTCCACTGCCACATTGATTCACAATAATTGTTGGTTCGATTGTAAAGGTAAAATGGCAATGTGTTTGAAAACCAATTGAATTTTAAAGAATATAAAACCAAATGAAATGGGATATACAAAAACAGATAGAAAACATATCTATCTTACTTGCAAAGTATTGTAAATACTGACCTACAAAAATCCTCCTTTTGCCTATGCTGCTTCTATAGGAGAAATACAGTTTGCATTAAAGTGCACCACAGACTACCCAGAAAGGTATACTTAATTTCTGGTTGAATTCTGTACAAAATTATAAACTGATTTTGTTGCATATGAACAAAGTTCGTTAGAGATCAGTCCCAGTCGCAATATCAAGAGATTAGTTTGTTACCTATTCAAAGTTATGACATATTGTTGTTCGAATTTCAATTTGTTTACAAAAATAATTTTAAAATTTTTTTATGAAAATTCTATTTTCAATAAAAGCATCTTGCTTAAATTATTCTGTTATATTGTGTTCAATGCAAAACCCAAACGAGATAGAATGACAAACACAGGTATATATAGAATAGAGTGTGGTGAATGCTCTGCAGTATATACAGGCCAAACCGGTAGAAATTTTGAAGCAAGGATTCGTGAACACGTCTGTTTGGACAAAAAATCTTCAATGTATCAACATCTTCAAGAATCAAAACACAAGATGAGTAAAGATAATCTCAAAATTCTGCACAAGGAGCGAAAATTGATTTCTTGGAAGCCATGAAAATCGATAAATCAATCAAAAACCAGAAATAGATACCCCTAAACGAGCAACTCGATTTATGTAGGTCTCCACTTTTGAATTTATAAATTCGACAACCCCGGTAATCTCTGCAATCTCCAGTATTGAATATCATATTTGGCACCCTTATTCGATAACTACTTCGCTTTCCAGCCTACCTGTAACTTCATATCACCCAGTATTCAGATTTCAAAATGTTAGTTTATGCTTGATAATGGGTTAGAACTAGAACTAAGATCAATCAACACAACAATTGACTTGAACATAATATATAACAAAAAGGATCAGTAGAACAGTGTTAATCATTTCCTTGAATTGAATGACTATAAAAATGAAAATATTATACCAATTCAGTCTGAATAAATATAAATATGGTATTTCTAGGAAAAAAGAAACAGTGTGAATGATGTCATACATATAATTGATACATTATTGTGGGTAGGTATAAGGATACTTACCTGACTACAAAACAATTCATGTTGTTTCCATTATGACTATATTTGGAAGACAAATGACGATGAACATATTTTTCAAAATGAAGTCATACTGGTCCTTGAGTTATTATTGATTCTGTCCAATTAGTTGTCCAGTAATAGCAAAGAGTTATTACTATAATTATGTTTTCCATAACAATTGATTCAAACTGGCAATATTTCAAATACATTTACGATGTTACCACTCAACACAAATCATTTTTTATTATTGCTGAACACTTGAATAATAAATTCACGTTGATATTCCGATAAGAACTGAATAACAATATTCTATGTTCCTCTTTTTTCTGGGTTCTTCAGCCTGCCACAATCGACAGAGAATCTCTTGAAGTCTAATGGACGAATTGAAAAGTTCACCTAGAAAAATAAATGGAAAGATAAATCAATCAGTAACTTGAATCTATAAATTTTGACAATTTTTGACTATTCAATGATTTTTTGCACATTTATTTGCGAACAGCAGCTTTTGGCCGGAGTGCACTATGGGTTCGTGATAAATTGTTTTCATCAAAATAAAATCAACGCTGAAGTGGGTGCCATCCAACCAACTGTGTGGAAATACAAGTAGCAACCATTTATGAAGCTGGGAAATTAATTAGGACAAATTGATGGGAACGTATTCTGTGGAGTATGGTAGTTAAGTAAACAGTAAATAATTCGAATTCATACCTATACAGTGTGCCAAATGGAATAAATTCATCATTTTGGTTACTTTACATATTTAAAAAAATCCCGAAACACGTCAAATTTGAATTATAATTTAACATTCTTCAATCACCCCTACCTTCAACCCCCTTCGAATGACAGGTACAATTCCGATTTTTTCAAATGGGAAGTATAGTTTTGTGATATATCGTTTGAAATGTCTCTTCATTCTCTATTCATAAATGTTATCGCTTTCAATTTTATTGCAACAATTAAGGTAAAATAAATTAAAATCATGTGGTTACCGAAATTCTATAAAATACACTCAAAACTAAATGTAACGCAAAACGTAATGAAATGTAGAATACGAAAAAAAACTATGGATGTTAACGATGAAGATGTTCACAGTGATCACCACGAACGTCTTGGCAACGTCCTCATCTCAAATAAAATTGTATTCTAACATTATTTAACATATCAGGCGTGACCGACCTAATCTCAAGCATTATTCGATCTTTAAAGTCATTCAAATCTGAAGGTTCAGTTTTGTATACATTGCTCTTTACATATCCCCATAAAAAGAAATCTAAAGATGAAAGATCAGGTGATCGCGCTGACCATTCAATCGATCAAGGTATTGCCGAACGTTAACTTGGTAATGTGGTGGTGCTCCATCCCACTGAAACCATATCATATTTACTTAAACTTGAGAGTATCCTGCATCAGGATATAAATTTGCTTAACTTGGAATGACATCATTTTGAAGTAGTGCCAAATAATAATTATTGGCATTCGAGAATGGTTTTCTACAATCCCTGCCCAAACATTAACCTTTTGAGGGTATTGCGTGTGTTCTCTCATCCAGTAAGAATTTTCCGTTGACCAGTGATGGCAATTTTGCCGATTAACATGACCGTTAAGAGAAAAAGTACACTCATCAGAAAACATAACGTCTTCTAATTGGATGATATTGTTATCCAACATGTCCATCATTTGCTAACAAAAATAAGTCCTTCTATCAAAATCGTCTTCCATGAGCTCTTGAGTAGGTATCATTTTATAGGGATGCATTTTATTTTTTTTTTATATGTTTACTATCAATGTATGGCTAACATTGAATGTATTGAATGCCTGTCTACTCGATGTATGTGGGTTTTCCTGAAACTCAAGCATCACATCTAATTTGAGTTTATCACTAATTGCATTAGCAGCTGATTTTTTTATCTGCCCCACATGACCAAACTCGCGAAACTGCTTTTCAATTTTGCTTATTATTCCTTGAGATATGGGCAGTAAATTAGAAAATTTCTCATGAAATAGACGAGCTACTTACTGTTGTGTTCGTAACCAATCGTTAGTAAAACTGTTATTTTATGCATTTCCGTTAATATAACCATTTGTCAGACTTGAAGTTAAGTATATTGCAGTAAGTTTTGAGTGTAATTTATCGAATTTCCACAGAAAGAAATCTAACAGCGAAAGGTCTGTTGATCGTGGTGGCCATTCGATAGTGCCCCGTCTCCTAATCCAGTGATCCGGAAGAGTCTGATCTAAATACTGCCGAACAGGTAGAGCATAGTGCGGAGGAGCCCCATCTTGATGAAATATTAACAGATCCTTCCGATAATTGTGGTCATTTTCAAAATTATCAGTGAGAAGGGAATTAATAGTATCTTCCAGAAGCTCCAGATACATTTGTCCGATTAAATTGCCTTCTAAAAACAATGGTCACCAAAAATTCCAGCCCATACATTGGAGTTTTGTGAACGTTGAGTTGCACTTCATGAAAAATGTGAGGATCTGAATCAGCCCAATAGCGACAATTATGGCGATTAACTATGCCATTCAGAAAAAAAGGACATTCATCACTGAAGCAAATGTTGAAAACAAAATGTGGATTTTCCACCGCTCGTTCACTAACCAACTCGCAAAATTGCAAGCGTCGATCGAAATCATCTTCATTCAGTTCTTGCGCTAATTTAATCTTGTAAGGATGCATTTTGTGGGTTTTTAAAATACGCCGAATGCTAGTTCGTAACACCCCGGAAACAAATGCTAACTTTCTTGTGCTCAAAGTATGGTCAAGCCCAACATGGCACAGAATGGGCTCGTTCAGGCTAATTTAGTTTTTTATTGAATATTATATACTATAAAAGTAAATCTTCTCCAAAGTATCCCACAAAAATTTTCGGTTTATATGTCAATTAACAACTGAGCAAGAGCAATTGAAAATGTGAGATCGCCCGTGATACATCTTGACGTCACACCAGGCAAAGAGCTTCGAGCGGTTGCAACCGGGCCTGTAGTTGGAGATTATTAATCACTGCCATCGTCGGATTTTGTTTCATTTACTGGTTTGAAAACATCACGTATTACGTATTTTTGAATCCTTTTATTTTTAAAACAATTTAAAAGTTGAGGACCATTATGTATTCATTAGAAGACAGCTTTAGTAGAGCTGATTCGGGTAATTTACCTCAAGTCGATATTTTTATGGTGATGGAATATTTTAATAACAGTAGGGACTACATAAGCGCTGAAATGAGAGGTGTAAAAATGGGAAGGTAAATAAGGAATAATACGGTACATTGTTTTATCTTAAATATTTTGATATTCTCCTCGATGTAAACAACTATTGGCTGTTTTGCCTATTATAATGTAGACAGGGGTGAGCAACCTTTGACATTTTGTAGTCCAAACTTTAGTGTGCAGATACGTTCGCGGGCCGCGTTTAAAAGTAGTACATTTTA